>CAJNYU010001669.1:7638-56057 GCA_905331475.1 Rotaria socialis | reverse complement strand
ATAGGGGGGGGGTGCAAATTTCTACCCTAAACATTTCAACACTCCTTTCAGGTCGTGTTTCACAAAAGGAGAAAAAGGAGGACCATTTTCATACCAGACTACATGCTCTTGATGATGTTTTGGTAATCTATGTTACAAAATTTTTCTGAGCAACCTTCGCATGGGTATAAGTTGGATTTCTCTTTTTTACATATAAAACATTGTTTGGAAGTAATCACTGCATTTGTCATGTCTTGAATATGCTAACGTTGATAGGTGTATTTTTGAGACTGTCAGCGAAAAATTTGCAAAAAAGGGAATTTTTCTTATGATTTCGTACACATCTATACACAAAAATAACATGAGTCTGAGTCAAGGTCAATAAACGTCAGTGGGAAATAAAAGAATGAAAAAAAACATTTCTGTATAGGGGCGTCACTTTATTTTTTTTACTTTATGATAAAGAAAAAATCTAAATAAAATCGTTATCTTTATAACATTAAAATGACTACATCTTTTCGGCAGCTTACAAGAAGATATGATACTACTGTGGATGTGGATAGAAAAAATGTTAAGTTATTTTTTGTGCACCAGCTTCATTTTCAATAAAATCACATGTCGAAGTGATATGAAATCATATCGATTAATATATCCTCTTGTTATTCTAGGAATTTATCTATTTATCGATGATAGGAAAAAATTCTCTTTTTTTTACAAAGTTAAGATATGTAGCACAGCAAGTTCTGATTAGTATTTCGAAGAGTTCTTTTTAGTCATTCATATTATACCGAGGGCTGCGATGGATTTTAATTGAATTTTCAAGTAATATTGATCATATGACTTTTATTCATCATCTAGATCTGTAGCTGAACGCAATCTCTTGGTAAATATCATTATAGTACTAACGCTTTGAATAGTGTGACATCAATCACATTTAAGATATCGTACTGCCTTTAAATTATTTGATTTAATTCCTGTTTATTTTTAGAATACATTCACACCGTTGAGTTAGATTACACCTTTTCATGTTTAAGTGTTATGATGAATTGAAATAAAACCAACGATGATCATATTCTTTCTCTTATTAGTTTCATTGTATATTAAATTCAGAATAAAGGACGGGAACCCAGGTCAATGATTCCGGAGGACGGATACCGTAGGAACCGAGCCGGAAAGATGCGGAAAAATTACAGTATCTTGCCGGAGAGCACAGGAAACTGACCAGAATCCATAGGAAAAAATCTAGTAATTTCCGGTCGAAATACTGCTTCCACTGTCCAGCGATTTCCCGTGCTTTCCGGCTGTTTCTCACCGTACTTCTACGACCTGGGAACATTAACAGCCTAAATCGCCCCCCTGTGCAAGCACGACTTTTTCGTTTTCATCATGTTAGTTTTTAATCTCAATCAATATTTTAAGCCACATTTAATCATTACATCAAATCTAGACTTCATCTGGATCACTTTTTCTATTACACTAAAATCTACTATATTTTCTTTTCGGAGCCAAACATTTACCTGAAATATTTTAATACATAATTATCTTAATTTACAGGTCAAATTGTAGAAATTTTCACGCTCTCTTCGTCGGTGTGTCAACACGTGAGAAAAGATACTGAATTCTATTTGACACCGCGATTATATCATACAAAAAAAAAACTAGTAATGGTGCATACAATGGGGTACATGATTTCAATTTGAATTGTGCACATGAACCATCATTTCGAAAAAAAATAAGGGGCTAGGCGATTTTCGTAATTATTCACTTCAATGTACCGAAACTTGTTGAAGAGACCTCATCAAGAGATCGAATTAAAAATAGAGTGAATTGAATATTTTTGTTACAGAAAATATAGCCAGTTTTTCTGAAAATAACTAAGAAATGGTAGCCCTGCTTTGATAGAATGATATGTCGAGACTTCAGTATTATTTTAGTCAAATCAATATCGCAATAGTTGCTTCATTTATAAGAATTTTAATTTAATCATAACTAATATAATCGTCTCCTGCTTCTGGCAAATATCGCTTCTCTTTTTACTAATCATTTTTATAACTTTAAGTTTTTGTTTGATTAAGAAAATTGCAATTATAGTAAAGTAAATATTCATTTTTTAACAAATTTAATAGGTTCTAACACTTCATTGTCGTATGAGAAACCTTAGGAATAGGTTCTTTTTTTTTGCTTCGAGTGTAATATTTTAACGTATACGTACATATCAACTTCATTTCACAATAGATTAAAAAAAACTTCTACCACTGCACAACACTTAATTATGAATGATCTTTGGCCTTACAAACAATTTCTTTCCGCTCTCAAAAGGTCTCTCGCTCTTGAACGTGAATTCACATGGGGCGTAATTACTTTTTGACTTGTTTTATACATAGTATGTCTGAGTACACTTTATACACGAAGAAAATCATACAATGAACTTAGTTTTCAAGTAAAAAATGACATTAAGAGAAACGACATGAATTCATAAAACGTGAAATACAACACGTAGAACTTCGCTTCCGACCAGAGATGTCTGAATGTGTAGGAAGCTCGATCAAACACATAGAACTTCACGATATCAGTTATTTTTCTAACCTTCACTCACTCATAAAAATAAACATGTCACGATTGCGAGCGTGTAAATTGATAAAATCAAAGACACCGTGAAATAGATAAACAACAATTAGCAGTAAAACGATGGTAATACAGATGGCGAGACACTACAATGTCCTTCTCACACGCGACATCTGAGCAACGCTGATATCTACGTATCACACGCCGTGACATTATTGTTAGAGAGTAAATCAAAAATAGAAGGAAGATGACGATGAAACTTGTTACCATGTCTTACTTCAAATTTTCGAACGAAAATGCAAACCACGGCCCTTATTTAAGACAAAATTATATCTAAGACGTAGTTCCGCATCCCACTGCAACCTTTATAATTAAATGAATTAAGTTATCGATTTGATCATCATCAGTGCACAATTCTAATGTATAGTACAAAAGAAACATACACGCTCGATAGAAAACGAAAATATCATTAAAAAGAGAAAAAAAACATCTACAAAAGAAATAAACCGACACAGGTTTGATTACTCGAGAACTGAATATGTTAAATGTCTTTGTTTATCACACGATGATATTCAAAAACATGGAATCACGTTCCTAGGCAAATACGAGCAAATGAAAGTATTCAGGCTACACCGATGTTTCATAATAGAGTCTTCGATCTGATTTGATCTAGAAATAAAACGAATTCTTTAACAAACTAAAATCACATGACAGAAAAACAGAACCTACATGATCTATTATGTGTTTCTCTTTAGTGATTCCATTGGCTCGTTTTGTTGTGATTCTGAAAAAGAAAGTATTCTTTAGAATTCAATTCGCTTTGAAAAAGAAATAAACTAACCTATTGAGATTTTGTTTGTTAGTTGAATCCTGTAAATTCGTGGTGGGCGCTGGCAGACGTATCGCTAAACCATTAGTAGCCTCATCGAAATCTGTGACTAATTTATGTTTTTTTGTTTTCAATCTATGCAATGATGTTGATGGGGATTTTGATATCGGAGTTCGTTTACGATGGTCATCATCATCGGCGGTTGACGGGTGTAAACAATTCAGTACTCGAGTATTTCGTTTTTCTTTAGTTTTATCGTGGGTATCTTCTTTCGATTTCGTTAAAGTTGACTCTGTACATAGTTTATCGGATACCGGTATTGAACCACAATAGTGTCGACTACTGGCAGTTCGTTTTGAAGATAAATTTGAATCGCTTGCTATCGGAGCAATTATTTGTTGAATAGTTGTTGGCGGTGGTGGTAAAGGTTTAGATTTTTCGATCAGACTATATTCAACGGAATCGATGCTCTCTTGTTTGGTTAATCGAGATTTTGGTGTAGATACATTTTTTAAATAATCAGGTTTAAGTCGTCGATCAGGTACAGGTGGTGGTGGGGATGGATATTCGAATTCATGTTCGAGATTCGGATGAATATAAGTGGTTATTGCTAGGGATGAACTCATTGTTGTCGGCTCGGATTCATAGGCTTCGTCGGTTGTTGATTGTAGTGATGAAATATTTGGAGTTAAAAAGTCACTTTGAATAAACGAAAAACCAGAGAAACATTCTGATAAAGGTTCATAAAGTAATTGTTGAATATTGATTCGTTCTTGATTACTTGAATAAGCTGAATCACCAAGAACTTCATCATTTAATTCTATGCGAGAAGAGAAAAAAAAGTATGTAATGGATAATCTACTATAGAGACATGATAATACCTTCATCGAATTCTTCGACAATTCCTCGTTGAATTTCATGATAATCTTTTCGTGGTGAATCATAAATATCTTCTTTTTCGGATATCATCAAACAATTAGTTTTCAATGTGAATATTGGAGGCTGCGAACTAAAACAGATATTTATATAGGATTTATAAATTGACAAAGAAAATCAAAAACGAGTATAAAATTACAGATTATGAATATCTTCAATAAAGGTCGTTGGCATACTATTGAGTAGTAGTCGGCCGATTCTTGCTGTTTCTTCATTAACACCTTCTTTTGATAATTGATATTTTGCTAATTGATTGTTTGAAGGACAATCTATTTCGTCGACGGCACTAAATTGTGGAGATGAAATACAAAGTTTATCGAATGATTGCTCGATGGTTGAATGCGATTGAAAATCAGTTGCTAAAACGTCTTTCTCAAGTGTCGATGTTGGTGAGTTCTGTGAATAAACAAAAATAAAATAAATGACAATTTCTTCAAGGATCATTATAATATAGTTTTTTGTCCTTCATCTAGCTTTTCTTGGACAAGAAACAATCATTTACAATATATAACTATATGTAGGTACATCAATAGGAACAGATTTCCTTGAACTTGATAGTTCTCATCACAAAGCATAGACGAAAGCACGAAATACTAACAACGATCAAATAGACGAAACGATGAAAAAAATACATATATATATATATATATATATGTATGTATATAAACCTTGTGACGTATATTCATCAAAGCGTTTGTTAATTGTAACAGATTGACACGTACACCAAACATATCTAAATTATCCTTGTAAAGAACACAGATGGCATTGTGCACGCATCAGACAAGACAAAAAGCAAATAGATAGTTCACAGCGGGTTATTTGTCTAACGATTACTTGCAATGTATCAACTGTTCTTTTCTTTTTACTTAGCAGCAGGTTTTTTTACTAGAATCGTGAGGATTTAGGAATAGTATTGAAACTTTATTCACACGTACCTGACTTGGGGTCGTTTGCTTCGAATTATCAGAACCAATGTGATTTGTTTTCGAAAATGTATATAACTTATTAAGACTACATTTTGGAACATTCGATGTTGGATCATCGTCTTCTAGTGATAATTGTGTGGGAAAAACAATGAATTCATCGGTATCATTCATATCATCTTCATCTAATTCTCTAAGTCCGCTTTCATCTTCGGACAATTCTCTCACACCACTATTTGAATCATCTTCATCGTAGAAAATTTTCGAAATGAATATATCCGAAAGAACTGATTCAACTAAATCATTTGCGATACGTTCTAATAAATCGTTTTCATCATTATTTTCGATAGACAATGGTATGTTTGTAATGGATGGTATAAGTTTGTTGTTGCTCATTGATAATGATCGATTGCCATGTTCTTCATCAGCTGCTACTTCTAATTCAATACAACTGGAGAGTTCTTTTGTACTACAAAACAATAAAAAATAAAAAGACTCAGTTCTACAAATCAAAATTGATTTTTCTCACATTGCCAACGGCATTATTTGAGATTCATTTGATTTAATATGATTGCCGTGTTGCTAGAAGACAAAAACAATTAATAGCAAAGCTACTTTTCATCTTGTTCGTTTTATATGCATAAAAAGAAGAAGAGAGATGAAGAAAGAAAATCGGTATATAAACGAACCTTTTCGCATGTAATCATAGTCGTTGTTGGCTCGCTGACAGTGTTTTTTTCAACATCACTATTAGCTACCAAATGGTTTGATTTTAATATTAAACTTTCATCATTATGCTGAATTTTTGGTGTATCGTGATGAATGTTTTTAGCTGATTGTTGTTTGCGTTTGTATGATGTTGATACTTTTATTTTACCTGTAAAAAAAAGAAAGCTTTCTTTTCATCATTCGATAGTCCTTGAAAAACGTAAGAACACACAGTTGGTGCACATATTGCATGCTTTTCTTTTTGTGTGCGCATATGGAGAAGTACGTATGTGTATGGCGCACGCTTGTTGTTTGCTTCATCATTGAAATGAAGCCATCGCGTTTAATTAATATCAAAGAAATAGATCGACAAGATAGGATTGTTTATAATAAGTGTGAAGAAAAGAAAAGTTTTCCTTTTGTTTTTAAGTGTTACTCATAATTAAATATATTTCTCGATTTCTATTGCCTTTCGTTTTATTTTATTTATTAGAAAATCATGTTCGTTGATGATTAGATCAGGAAGATAAATGGAAATTTGTGATGAATAAAGAAAAAACACATAAGGACAGACAGTCAGGGACTGTCTTTGATTATTGATAAGTTCTACAAAGACAACAAATGTGACAGACGGCTGCCATTGAAAAGGTCATGAAGTTTTTATGATAAAAGAAATTCTATTCGTTGAATACAATATATAGTAGTTTTGTCGATGAAATGTCCATTTCTCAAAGATAACCTTTTCCCCTTTGTTGTATCAACGATAGAAAATCGAAGTTTGTCATCTGATAAACTAATGTCCAGCTTAATCATACCATTAAATCATACGTACAACTCAATGTTTCTTTTGATTTAATCTCGTACGACATCGTATCCCTTACACACAATAAAGCCGAGACCTAAGTGAAAAGAGAATGGAAGACTAAGTATAGTTCTTCGTTTTCTTTTTCTTTTTGCACATATGTTGCCGACATGAGACGCAATCACACATGTCTAGCAAGCGTACTAGCTATTGATAAAGATCTGTTAATCGACAATTTTATGAAGAAACCATACAGTTAGTTCGTATGTCCTTGTAATAATGCGCAAAGAACATCAAGTAAATAGAAGAAATTTTTCTTTTCTTTTTCTCATTATTTTCTAATTACGATATACCGATGACAATGATTGATTGTCGGTTTCTCGTGCTTTAAACTCACATCTATATCAATACCATTTACCTGTCGGAATATTTGTTGTTTCATTTACAATAAATTGAGTCGGCTGATACCAACGACTTGCTTTGGAAACACGTTCAATGCCTTTTTGATATTTTTTCTGTCGTCGAGAACCTTCCATAATATAATTTGGATGCCAAGAATGAACAGACGGTGATGGCGATGTTGCTATTGACGATCGACATGAACGAGAACTGTGTGGAAAGCGTACATAGAATACTTCAGGAATACGTTGAGTTTCTTTATCATCCGCTTTCCATGGCATCAGAGATGATGAATTAATCGATTGTTTACTATTATTGAATATACTTAATGACGGAGTTGTATCTGTATACCATGATGGTATGGTTAATTTCTGTAGTGAACGTTGAAAACGTCGCTCATAATCGTTGATGATTGCTGTCGACATTAGATAAGATGAATGAGTCGTTGTTACTATCTATTGTTGATATTGAAGTTTTTTCTTCTCTATTTGATCAATATAGAACAGCATTACATTGATGTGACAATTCATCGAATGCACTCAAATTGTGATCCGATATCGGCGCAGGTTGCAAATCTGTATACAAGAAGAAAAAGAAGAGAGAAAAAAGTAGAAGAGAAGCAAACACGACATTATATTCAACAAGAAGATTAACTTAAAAAACGGGATGGAGATCTGTAAAATGATCTGGCACTAGAAGTAAATTTAGCGATAGATAATTTGCTTGAATTTATATATCGTAAGAATTGAATTTAAAATGAAACGGTTGACATTCAATTCGGATTGAACTCCGAAGCGTTTAGCATCTTGTTCTTTTCTTTGTCTTACCAGATGAAGTCAAACGATTTCTATCGTCATGATATAGACCTTTTTCATTATTGGCATACTCTTGTTAATGACTAGGTGTCATAGTCCAATTGACAATATTACCGCTGTAGCTACCACTTTGTCTACAATCTAAATCGCGCTAAAAATGATATAAGACATCAGACGCATGCATACATATCGACTGCCTGACAAAAAAAACGAGAGAGGGGGAGAATAGATGGGATGAATACGATTGATAAGAAACGAAACATTATCTTGTACTTGCTTCTTTCTCTTTCTCTCTCTCTCTCTCTCTCTCTCGATCTCAAAAAGAAATACATAACAAGGGATCTTCTTTCTTTTACTCGCTCAATGTATACACGCACTCAAAATACTCTACAGTGGCTATGCGCTTGATCGTGTACCGAGAGAAACGTAGAAGAAGAGAACGAATATAAAGAAACCTGCATATGTGGTTAAGAGGCATAGTTCGTAAAGATTCATTCACATGCTTTTGCTACTGTCACAACGGGAAGAACGAATAACGGCGTCAATCATACATATATAGTTACATACATACATGCACACACTTGCGTATACACATATAGTCATAACCACTCGTCTAAATGGCATCTGTTGATTCGAAATAGAGAGAAAGGCTGAGAGAGCAATTGCTACATACTTGTCATTCTATCGATCAATTCGGTCATATCATCAGCAATACATATAAATGTGCTCCTGATTAGCCATATATATGCATCAATACACACGTTCTTCTTCATCATGAGATAATAGAAAAAAGTGGTTCCCTATTTGACGAAGGTTAAGTCATCATCACTATCATCATTGGCTTCCTAGTAGAATTCTATCCAACACATCATCACCACCATTTACGATGTTCGTCTATATGTTTGAGAGTAGAATATTGATTTGCATTTTTGTCAATTATAAGACGAGAAGAACAAAAAGAAAGAAAGAAAGAGCGTTGGTGAGCAAGAGCTGTCTCTGCTATCACAATGGCTGTTGACGTGAAGAAGCCTATCGGGATCATTCTTCGTAACAATATTATCTTCTTCTTCTTCTTCTGCTTCTATCTTTCCATCTAGTACTTGAAGGGTGAAACAGAAAGAAAAAGACTACGACAACTAAATTAAGCTAGAGTAGAGATTTCAATGCAAAAGCCGAAATACGATCAAGTCTAATCATCTTCAACAAAGAACAAAAAAAGAGACAGACGAACAACAAGTTTGTGTGACGATTGATAAGACCATTTATGTTTATTCTTCCATAAACAAATTTCTTTTCTACATCACCTGCTGTTTACTCCAATAAAAATCATTTTATCTCTAAGCTGGTGTCCTTTGCAAAATCAATATATTTACCAATGATTTCTATTTACTTTATTTAACCCATTGATTTAATCTTATGAACAATAGAGATTTTATAATTAAACTTTAAGAGCATACTTTTCCGAGTAGAAAGAACTACTCGATTTTTCTTTACAAAAACGTGTATAGTCATTTTTTGAACATATCTAATTATCAACAGACCATTAACAAGAATCAGTTTTTTCTTTTTCTTGTGTTTTGTAAAAAGAAATTTGCTCCTGCAAGCAGCAAAGTTAGAGCCTATTGACCTTGGCCAGATGAATGACGTTCGAGTGATGCAGCCTGTATAGATCAATGGAAAGGAATAAATATATTGAAGGATTATTAATAGGAATCTCCGTTGACTTGATTTAAATATATGATTTTCAAAATAAATAAGTGAATCCAGTGTAAAACATATGACCTATTAAGTCTGATGAAGGTTTACCATACATAATGAAATCGACTTAAATTATTTGATTATCAGCATATTGACATATTGGGTTTTGTATGAAGAAGCTTTCTCTATCGAGTTTATGGGAAAAGAAAATCTAATCATTTCAATGATTGTGTAGTTCAATTTCATATGGTATAAATCAATGACCTTCAGCGCACTAGGCGTCTGTGGCAATCTAAATGCAAGTAAATATTCGTTGATAACAAGTAGTAAATTACTTCTTCTATATGAGTCAATGCAGACGGATAGTTACGATAAAATAATCGAACATCAGCATATGGTGATAAGAAATAATTGTCTTGCTTTGCTTTGCTGATTTACATTCGAAGGTCATGGCTATATTTACAAATATAATAACTAACTTTTCTTCTTATTTATTCAACTAGAATGTATGTTGTGAAGGAAATGACATTGAAGCTGTCAAAAGAAACAATTGTGTGGCTCGTCATATAGATAACTAATCATATTAATGATAATCCTTTTAGCTTGTAAACAAAAATAAGTCTATCTATAGAAAGCTTAATTGAATCATCGAAAACATTTCTGCGCGTTTTCCGTCTCGTATGAATTTTTATTTCAAATGACCTTTGCGTCTTAGTCTATCCTCAGCTACGAGCAAAATGGTTTTAATTACATGTTAACAGTTGGCATCTATTTGTTTAGAATGAAACATTTTCATCTGATATGACGTTCCTTGCTGATTAGAATAATAAAATTCGCTACAGTATTAAGATATTAGATTTCCTACTGTGATATAAGTGCATAAGTATTACCATATTGAACAATATGATAGTCATTATGTGTTAATGACCAGATTTTCATGAATATAAATGATTTATTTCCTATGATAACAATCCTATCTACAGTCAAAAAGAAAATGTTCATCACTCAAATAAATGAATTTTAGTATATTTTTCACAGGTTTTATTCATTGATTTTGACGACGACGATAATGTTGAAGACGGAGATGATAATGAAGATAAATGGGCATTTAATATCGGCGATGAGTTATTCGAATGAATCGGTAATCCATAGGAATGAACAAACTTAACACATTTTATTGAACGCATTTTTATTAAACCAATAATCAGTAGAATTATAATTAATAAAGCACCGCTAAGTAAACCAATTAATACAAATGGTAGTGATAGAATTGATTCGTTCAAACGAACCATCGCTGATGTTTGTACGCAACGATGATGTTGACAAATATAACCTGTCGGACAAGTTTCGATAGATTTTTCATTCATACATTTCGATGACGCAGGAGATTCACAATGATACATATTGTTTGAAAGAACTCGCTGCATACCCAACGGACATTGACAATCGGAATCAATTCTTCCTCGTTGAATTTGTTCAGAAATACGACATATACGACGGCAACGTTCTGGTGTTAGAGAACAATTAGAACCGAGTTCTGTATCGATACAAAATTGTTCAAATTTTTCAATACCAAATGGTTGCGAACGACATTGACAAGTGTTTGAACATTCATATAGTTCCGGATGAATACACGAATGTTGACATGAAGAATTTGTTGTTTGTTCAAATTCAATCTGAAGATGAAAGATGTCTGATGTAAACAGATTTTCTTTCGAGTCCAAACGACAATTTCGTAAAGCAATAGTTGATTGTTTGAAATAAGCGCCACGTATTGGAATAAAACTTGATGAAGCATACTCTTGAAAGCGAAGTGGGACCGTCGTTATACGACTTGATTCACTGATTCGAATGGATAGATTTGCCTATTGAAGGAAAAAAATGATTTAGTTTTACCATTTAACTCTAAATCTTATATATACGCGTTCCACGAAAGATCTCAAATCTCTCCGTTCTATGGTACGGGCAGTGGCAAGTACCCTCGATTTTCTCTCACTGTTAATCTTTTTCAAAAATAATAAACGTGAGTTCCATAAAATACCGTTATTCTCTGTATAATCCAAAGCAAAAGAAAGAATCGATCTGATTTATTTTTCTAATTCAAAGCCGAAATATCAAGAAGCCACTACGTACTCGCTATTATGTCAGAATTTTACTTTCGCAAAGACTGCATGTTTATTGCGTTCTATCAATACTTATAACAGACTCATCAAAAAGCAATAGACCAACAAATCCTCTCAGCTATTACATTAGAACACAACATACCGTTACCTATTTGTTAAGCCCTCGAGCAATTCATTGAGTGCAAACAAATGAATATATGTAACTCATTTATTTGTTTTTCGCGATTGCTTCTCAATTATCAACTTCTCAACGCTACCGTATCTAATAGTGATTTCCGTCTTGAATACTATTATCAATGACAAAAACAAATCTCGATTTTTTTCTTTACGGATTCGAATTACACCAGGTGACTCTACATATTAATTTTCGATTAGGGTGTTATTTGTAAAGATCATATCTCGTTAAAATTTGATTGATGACCGAAAAATCGAGTATCTTTATTTAGATTAAACGACTAGACGTTGTTGTTCATTTGAATTCGAGAGAAAAATCAGTCGACTTCTAAGTGAGAAATGATAAACACGAAACAGCGGTAAGATTATAATGAGCATCAGACACATTCAAATATGATTAGTCATATCTAACTTACGCGAACATCGTTAATTGTAAATTGACAATCGATCGGTGCATAAATACGTTGACTTTGTGGGCATTCGAACAGAAGAGGTACAGGCACAAGATAAGTATCTGCTAAACGATAAATAATTCCGATAGAAAGCGAAGGAAATGATTGATTCGATAGTGCATATAATGGTCGAACGATTAATGATGTTTGGTTTCTATCAAGTATGAATATATTCGAATGTCTCCGATAGAATGTTTGAACAAATCGGCAACCATCAAATATCTTTCCATGATAAGTTTGCATAAATAATAGATAGATGAATAGACAATAGAAAAGTCCCATGATGATGGCGATTGTTGATGTGACACGATGGTCAACTGTTTTCCTTACTCGCTAATTTCTTTTTTTTCTTCTTCTTTTCTCTTCCGTCACATACACATGTGTAAACAATAATTGAATATTATTGCCGTTGGTCGAATAGGTTTGATGTGCTCGATCGTATGTTGACTCTTATGTTTGAATACATACATATATATATATATATATGAAAGTGCAATCCGGAAGTTCGCAAAGCAATACAGAGAGAGAGAGAGAGAAAGTATACCTGAATATATTATCAATTAAGAGAATAAAAAAATTCAGATTTATTCTAAGGTTAAATCAACGTTCGTTGTTTTTTCAATAGTGTTCATTCAAATTGATCGATTGTTTTTTTAATTTTGCATATAATGGGCAAGTGCGAATTATAGTCTATTTTTTTTAAATTTTTGTTTCGATTTTAAGTCAATTGAACTGCTCGACTGTTTTCGAAGGTCATCCGTAGGACGGACATGCTGATCAATCACAATTCGAATGATCAATGATAATGCAATAGAGATTTAATCCTCGGAAGACTCATTATTGAACGCGCTTAAATCGTTGGATTGATTCGATAAGAAAGAATAGTAACTTCTTTCTGCAAGTTTGACTTGTCTAAATGCAAAAAATGGAAAATGAGTTGGTTTTCCTTTTACTTATTGACCTTAAGTAGTTTCAAGTGTACGCGGATGAGATATAGAAGGTCCGGCCGGATTCTTCTTCTCAACATTACATCCGACTGATAATTATAGCTAGAAAACTAATTCTAATCTAAAAAAAACGTAGTGTATCTTTAATGGATAATTCATGTCGTATGTGACTCGGAAATTAGCTTCTACGATGCTTCATATTATTAGAGTTGACTTATGGCAGATTGATTTCGTGACAGTTCGAATAGTATAGTTTACTTGTTAACATATACAGCTATTGACAAGTCTATAATGCGACAACAGTTTATCTTAATTTAAACTCTTCGAACTAATCAAAATTCCAAGTTGCCACCACAGCAATCAATTCATCCCTAAAGGCCTAAGCAAAAAACAGTCATAAATCAAGCTAAAAATGCTGTAATGTTTTTTTTCCTAGACTTGAAACACTTGTGCTTATTAAAAATTGTCTACGCCACCTTTTTTCCATCGAGGAGCATAGAGTACAAACAGAAAACGATTCTATTATTATTTTTACAATAATGCGACATGAATACAAATAACTGCTATGTGTATGCATGATCTATTTTGAAGACAAACCATCGAGCTTTTAACTAATATCTTTTCTTCCTCTATATTTTTTTCCACACTGTATACAACAATGTAATTATCTTATTGTCAATATAGTGACTGATATATATATATATATATATATTGATGGCGCCATTGGATAACACAGAAGAAAAAAATAATCTTTCAAAAATGCCATTTAGTATCGTGATATTTATGTGTAGGCATCGATTTTCGCTTGGTATAAAATAGAAGTGAGAAAAAAAATAGTATTGGATCGATATTTTAGAATTTTGACGACGAGACAAAAAACGAACTTTGACAATGAAAAAAACAAACTTTTAAACAGCGTTTGATGTTGAAAGATGTCTAGATAGACTAGTCGCTTGGCGTTTGTTTTCCAATCGGCGTATCATCGGATCATGTGGATTCCATGTTAGTATTCGTACCGTTTTAGATGTGTTTTCTGCTAGTGTATGAAATGAAGCTGTCGGAGATAGATTTGCATCTGTTGATATTGAACTATTCAATAATGTGGCTTGAACTAGTTGCTGTTGTCGCCGCCGTTCGAAATTTGAATAGTAATGGGACGTTTTATAAGCCATTTGATTCTTGCGGAACGTTTCATACGATGAATCGACATCTGTTGTATCTGACACATGCCGTTCGAGTGCGGCCAGGCATGACGGGACTGTGCAACAAAAACATATATGTTTAAATAAAAATATTATAGCGGTACCGAATATACGATAGAACGAACGGCGACATATACGTTCAAAATCTGCGCGGAAACGTGTCGATGTTGCCCAATAGAGAAGAAAGTTAATAGCATGATTAGATTCACGCATGCCCTTTTCAATGACGGTTAAATATGGATGAAATACGCCCATGCAAACTTGCACATTTTCGTATAGATTTCGTGTAAAATGGCACTGAGGATAATCATTAAATAGATATGCCACACACCAGTGTATATAGAATGGGCCGAGTAGAACAAGAAATGCAAATGAAGCGACAAGTAACATGACTGTTGTACCACGTTTTTCCCCTACGCTAAATAGTAATTATTAAATTTCATTAGAAAGTGCAGTGCATTGCGGAATAAAATTTCTATTGATGTTACAAATAAAAAGGGTGCCATGAGTTTTTTTGGGGAAATATAAAAATGAACGGATCACTCTTTAGAAGCAATTCTAGAACATCAACTGGAATGATAGTTTACATATGTCTATGAGTGATAAATGGAATATGTCCAAGCTTGTTGCTTTAGAAGTGTCATCGCTATCTTTTAAAAATTATCCTTAGAATAAAACATTGATAAAAGTATTATGTTATAATTGAGATGTTTATATTCTAGTTGATATGCCCATCTGCAAAAGTATAGATTAGACGTTTACTGGATGATGACGATAATAGTAATAGTAACTTTTTGATCCTAATGATATCGATGATATTTAGCATAGCCAAGGAAATTTTTACTATACATAGAGAAATTTTCTCGTTAGATAAATCAACTGTGACATTTAGTCTATGGGCCTTTTCATAATAGACCAATAATTTGTACAGTCTATTATTCACAGAGATGAGGAAAATATTGAAGAGGAAAATGAAAATAAATTCTGTTGTTTACAACATAAATGAAGTCTATAGACTCATTAAGTCTGTCTCTCCTTGAGTTATAGAAAGTCCTGCCTATCAGAAATTCTTGTCTTATCAGTCGATTGAGAACATAAATGCATATTCTCATTAAGCATGTTCTATGTCTAGCATACAGATACAAGTATGGTTCGATATTCAAGAACTGACAGAATTCCCATGAAGGCTTCCTTCGTCTTTTTTTTCTGTAATCTAAATAAAATCTTACTGTGTAGAAAAACGTCTCATTGTTCCATTTTTGCCTTTAACCATAAAACGTTGTTTAGATTTTTTAAGTTCTATTATAATTAATAAATTGCTTATTGATATTCCAGCAAATGGCAGAATAGCATATGAAAATACAGTGAAAAATCCACGAAATATTTGATAACGATCAGCCTCTGCTGTATTGAATGCTTCGCAATGTATTGTACCGCTTGTATAAAAAACGAAATCAAATGGAATTGGCACAACAAATATAAACATAATAAAAGTTAATAATGGTAGGCGAAATTTATTAAATGTGTGCCGACAAAATGGGTATTTAATAACAATGCAACGTTCAATAGCAATTAATAATAATGTTGTTGATGAACATTGACGGAAATATAAAAAGAATATTCCAAACATTTTGCAAAATAATGCCGAATTTTTTAAAAAAGGCATTACAGTACGAAATAATTGTGCGAATAGACTTGACGCTAAACTTAATAAATCGAAACATGTTAAAGCAACAAATAATGTAAATGATGTCGATCGTCTTAATGAACCAAATATTAAAACAAGAAAAACAAATGTATTTAATAGTATACCAATTGTAACAGTAAAATATGTAAATACAGCTAAGTGTTTTCGTGATAGATGACGAAATTCGCTATAACGTTGACAAAATAATGTTTGATTATTAAGAAAATCTACATTATAAATTTTTTCTATTAGATTATTTTCATACGTTACATTAAATGTCGAATTAAATAGAACATCACAGACGGACGATTGTGTGTCTTTCGAACGTAAGCAACATCCGGCATGCCATTGCGGTTTTCGATAGAGTAAAAAGTTTATGGAAGTATTTAAACCGAAATCACTGAAGATATATATGTCACGATTTGCAATTGTTATTGGCGATGGTGACAATGTGGTCGCAATCGTTAACGGAAATAGACAGGAGAATAAAAGGAAAAGGAAACTTAATTTAGGAAGAAAATGTTTACTAGTTTTTCTTTCAATTAAGACTCGTTCGGATATATATCGACGTAAATGATCTGTTGAAAGAATAAAATCAATGAAAAATTCTAATTGTTTAACGACGATAGTGCGACGAATTAATTGATGATGTACTTGCGCAAATTTTCTTGTTAAATATTGATGAAGTATTATCATTTTGAGATAGATTTGACGGAATGGAACATTCACATGTGCATGAACAAAAATGATAGCAGCAACAACGAAAATAGCCAAGAAATTGTTTCGCACGTGTTGTGGATCGATTGTTTGCGGCATTTTCTTCAATACGTTGTTGACGTTGAAGTTTCTTATAAACGGTTGATTGTGGAGAGACAGAATTCGATGATGATAATGACACGTTATTATAGTAATGACGAGTAGAGCAAGCAGAAGAAGACGAAACAAATAAAGTACTACGACTAACATTGCTTGATGAGGGTAATGTCGATGGTGATTGAGATTTTCGTTTGATCTTAAACATGATGAACGAACGATAATGACATGTAGACAAGGACAACAAATGAAAAAATACAATTGTAACAACAATTTGACGATAATATATTTGTGCTCACTAGAAATAGAATTGTTAAACATATATATATATATATATACTTCGATAAGCTTTAGTTCATGTGTCTTAAGAATTGAAAGCAATGTGTGGGAAAATAAAAATCTTCTGCAATAGTCTTATGCAGCTGTATTTCTATGAGATTAATTAAGAACACTTACTTGTCAATATTAATCATATGAATCGAAGGAAAACATCGAGCCATTCAATGCCAAGATATTTTGATTTCTTTATAAAGATATATTGCTTTTCTTTCAGAGCAACAAGAAAAAAATAAATATCTACACAATAAAGATTAATAAATTGTAGTTCGTTTCTCTTTATATCATAAAAAATGTTGTCATAACTAATCTAGCATTTTTATGCGATGCATCCGATTTCATGCTAAGAACTCTCTTATGCATGCGTGTAGATCGTACTTGATGTGGTCGATGATGTACTTGTGATGAAGATGATGATGATGATGATGATGATGTGTATGCGCTATTTCATACATTGCCAATGCCAATTTTCTTCCATAAACAATCGAACAGAATTAGAAGGAATATTTTTAATTCGAGTAGATGCAAAATGAATAATTGATGAATGAATAAACTTTTTCTCATAGGGCTTCACGGAACATTATTCAAATACGTTTGCTTTTCGGAAGACTAGTGAATACTCATACAAGCATCGATATGTGCAGTAAAACGTGCTCTCGATTGTAAGTATAAAGAAAATCGAGAACATAAAAAAGCAACAATCGTATATGGTAGTTTTATTTTTTGTACGCATTATGTTAATATCAACAGACCTACGACAGAAAGCGGCAAACGACTTGATATTTTGCCGATATTCTCAAATTTGTTCGGTGGCCACAGACACACACATAGTTCCAATCATAAGACGATAATCAAGCGAACATGTGTGTGTGTGCGTGTATTTACTAGACTGTACGACTACAGATAAGAGTTTATACCAAAGAACTGAATCGGATTAGCGTTACATATCTGGAAGCCTTCAGGGCGAAGAGTTTTTATTTTCTTTTTTTTTAATATTTTTTTATTGCATTGTATAGTGATCATTACATCGATCAAAAATCGGAATAACCGACGAGTAGTTACCTATAAATGAGATCGCGGGTTGATTGGTCGATAGGAAAATACTAAACTTTAGTATGCAAAAGCAAATATTGATCGAACTGCAATTGCACGATCGTTTCTCGCTCTTTCTCTCTTTCACTTTCTCGTTGAACAACACCCACACACAATGACAATCACAAGCGCAATATGTTATTGCTTTCTCAATTTTCAGCATCAAATAATAAAAAACAACCGTAATAAAAAAAAAAAAAAGAACGGAAGAAAGATAGCTACTAGTTCTTCGCATTAACATTTAATCCCTGATGTCTGATGATAAGCAACGACTTATAATATAAGCAAAAAAAACTAAATAATTTATATAGACATTTATGATAACTTACTTTTCCTTAATTGATTAGGGCGAGATATTTGATTGATCAATCTGCAATTGTATGATGAATATTGAATATAATAAAAACAGAAACGATCCAATCGATTGGTTAAGATCTCGTTTTCTTGTAATTCTGTGTTGATTTCCGATCGATGTCAAACTGAAGTGTTTGTACAAAGATGATCTATCTACTGATTTCTTCAGATAATTCTCAATTAGTGATAAATAGATTAAGTTTTGTTTTTTCGACGTTCTCTTTAGAATAATCGTTATAATAAATATGTATGAATGAATAAGACAATTTGTATTCTTTATATTAATAATGTTTACCGAAAAATGCGTTCGACTTCCGAGTAGCAATGGAAACGCGAGGAAGCGATCTGTTTAAGTACTACTTTCCTCGTAATAACGACAATAGGGTGCAGTAGTAATACAGAAACTTGAGGCGACGCGTCGACAAAGTGAGAGAGAGAGAGAGAGAGAGAGAGAAGAACTTGCGACGACTATGAGAATAATCGGCAATGTCATAGTGTATATATTTATGGTTCCATTCGCCGAGAAGAAGGAGGAGAGTGTGGGAGAGAAAGAGACATGCTGGAAATTGGAGAGAAATCTAATGTTCACTGCAAGGAGTAACGATTGATTGCCGAAACAAGAATAAAAAATAAAAGTATTCCGCGACAGTCAATCAATCAGCTAAGTAACATCAACAAACAAGAAAAAATGAAGAGAAAAGCATAAATTCGATTTTATCTGCGTCACTGATTTGATTGTTCAACAGAAACCAATTACCTGTGTTCTTCTCCGTTTTCTCGTTTTTATTTTCTTATCATCAACGGAAATTTAATTAATCACAAAACTATAAACCTTTCTCTTTCTGGTTTGTTCAGTTGATTAATAATAATAAAAACTGTTGAAAAAAAGCTGGCGAAGAATCCTTCGGTTGACATCAAGATCAAACGAAAAGAAGTCCAAGATACCATGTGCTTTTTCTAATGAGAAAGATGAATAGCAGGATTATCACAGTTATGCGTCTTTGAACATTTTTTTTTATTATACTTTTGTAATTATCCTTAGCGATCTTTTTATTTTCTGATTGACAATGACAAAAGACTTGTTTTACATCCACTAGTGTATCGTCATACTAATCAATCATTATTAATGTAAATGAATAGGCAGCATACGGTGATATATTTATAGGCAGAGAAGTGCAAGTAAAACTAGCAAAATTCAGAAATAAACGGATAGGCACTCAGCTATTACAAATTAATTGCTTACCTATTTAATTGAGTTACTTTTGTATCGTACACCTTTGAAAGGAAGTCATTAATTATTATTGTTATTTATAATAGAATTGAATTTTGCATCGGAAGGCAGGTTTTTAATTAATTTATTGATTCAATTTATTGTATTGCCGTTATATGTATTTTATTACAAAACAATATGCGTAGTCAATTTATACAATAAGACAGATCGTTAAACAAATTAGACTTATTTCAAGGTAGTAGTTTTCTCTGTATTATAATACCAAATAAGACTTTATTTATCTTTCATCGAAAACAAAGTAAAAAAACAGAAGAAAATATATAGCTCTTAAGTGACATTGCATAGATTTGATGTCGACAGATAACAGGCTAATACAGTATCTATCACTAAAAGAGGTTATTATTTTTTTTTCTCTCCTCCTCAACCCTTTTATACCCTGAAGTCTACTTTTGTTGTTCTTATTTTTTTTTCTCTTCGTCGCATAAAACAAGTGCTCATATAATTATCATAGAAGATTCATGATAATGAATTGTCATGCTCAACAAACTGTTTTTTTCTGACATTATTCTATAGAATTCATTAATAATGAAGCAAAGAAAACGTGTTTGTGTGACATCCCATAAGCATCTCACATATTTTTTATGTCTTTATTCATGCATCCGAATTCTAATGGAAGTACTTCGAATATCTAATTTGACACCAGAATATACTAAAACATTATTTTTTGATCGATGAACGTGTCTGCATTGTGAAAAATGTAAATCAATGCTTTGTTCGCCATCAAATTTTCTTGAACATTAAGTAAATTCGAAGATAAAATCTGTTGCTTATCAATATTCATGTATACATAAATTCAAATGATAACGGAATCGTAAATAGACAAGAAAAATGTAAAGACTAAGAACATTTTTCGTTGTTATTTATTATCACCAATTATTCTTGTTTTGCTGTTGTCTTTGTACTGAAGATGAATTCGTATACAGCATGTGTACAAGTCAATTAGAAACCAGACAAAAAAAAATAGAACGATGCGAAATATTATGATCGTACTAATCAATAAATCTCAGTATTAGGATGATGACATTCAAATCCAATATATCATCGGGCGTTTTTGATCTTATTATCATGAATAGTCTTCAGCATTACATTTTTTTTTGTTTCTTTATTAGATCAGACAAACAAACCGAGCATAAACATAGATATATATCGAATGGAAAGAGAAGAGAAGAAAAGAAATATGATGACAACAACAAATACGTAAATAATCATAAGTTCACACTTGAATCAAGAGAAGAAAAATCAGAAAAACCGATGTGTAAATATTAGATTTCGATCGATCTTAATTTAGGTTTTATTTTCTTTCATTTTACCGACTGAAAAAACTTTTCATCTTCATGTTAAGAAAAGTCAAAAGAGAAAAATATATGAAAACAAAATCGTAGCATAGAGAAAAAAGAAACCAGAGCAAAAATGAAAAAGATGCACTAGAGAAAAAAAGCCAAAGAGGAAAAGAATTAATGACCATATCAATAAGAATAGTCTAGCGTTTTATATTTAGCTAGTACCATTTTGTATTCTGTAATAATCTTGTACAAGGTCATTTCATTTCTACATTTGCCATCATCTTATTTCTCATCATGCACTAGCATGGCCATAATTTTTTGATTTTATTTTGCTCGGTCGGCAATCATTTGCCATTCAGATTGAAGTATTGCTTTTTTTTGCCGTATTTGCCCGTGTTAATGGACACTTATGATCTATTATTTCATGTTAATAAGCGACTAAAATCAGCCCACTGTAAAAAGAATAAAAAAATGAAAAAAAATTTTTTTTCATGTAAATTTTACCTGACTGGATTTTGTTATTAAATCCCAAATACGAGAAGCATGTGTTAACCAAGCACGTTGCGTTTGACATTGTTCAATGTGTGGACGATCTATAGCGAGCAATTGTTGACGAAGTTGTCGAACGATCGAATCAGCATTTGAAAAACCAAGAAAACGTGATTGCCAATGAGACGAATGAGAATCACGAAAATCTCGTCGAGGTATAAAAATCGCGTTTACATGATCGTAATTAATTTCTATAGAAAAAAAAAGAAAATTCTTATTTTTATTATCAAAACTAGAATATGAATATACGAACGTTTTTCATCAAGGTCTTCATCATTTTCATTTGTAAGATCTACATCCTAAAATATATTTTCAAACATTAATACTGCTGTCGCTGTTTGACAGGAATTTTATTGTGCTTTCGGTGAAGATCTTTAGAGAATTTTTCGCTTGATGAAACAAGAAAAACAGCATTAATCAAACAAATATAAATGTACTGGTCTTCAAACAAATAAATAACAGAAGTCAATATCATTGAGAGTAAAACTGAAGTATAAATAATTGTCTTGGATATCTATAAGACAATATCTTGACAGAGTTGTCAAATAATAGTATACAACTATCTCAAAACAGATATTTAGGTCAAATTCTCATACGATATTTTAGACGCTGTAAGAAAAGCATTTTTAGCTTTCATTGAAGAAAAATGTATGTTTTTTAATCTTCACTATTACAGTGGTACATATGTAGGAAAAAAGAGATTTAACAAAATCCTTTTTTTGTCGATTGTTTGCGAATACAAGATAAATTCTGCAAATATTTCTATGCTCGCGAGTAGCACTCTGGGTCATGATAAACAATATTTTATGGGTTTTGGATTATATAACTCTTGAAATTGTCTAACGCTCCGATTCAACACTGAGTTTTACTTTATTTGTTTCGTCGTCATCATTTAATTTTGCTTTTTGTAATAATTTCACCAGTAAATTTTCATTCAATTCTTGTTGTTTTAAATCGGAAACAATTTGTTTTAAATTTGTTTGTATTTTAATTTTATTTGTTTGCTTTAATGATGAATAAATGCGAAATTGCGTATCCATCATCATTTGTACCAATGAACGTTTTATTAATAGACGTTCTTGCGGCGAAATATAATTATTACATTTGTTTAATATAAAAACAATATGTGGTGAATGAGGTTTAATGATTTCGTTTGTACTACGTTTTAATATCGGTCGTAAAATATCGGCCAATTGTAATAAACGATAAAGATATGGATCTGCAAATTGATCTTCAACAATTAAAACAACATGACAAACGGCTAATATAAACGCAATTATTTCCAATGTTTGCAATTCAAGTATATTATCAATAAACATCGATCGAGGATCGATTTGTTGCTGCCAAAAATGTGGTGCAGATACTACTTGTTGTTGCTGTGAACGATAATCATTTGGCGATTGTAAAATTTGTTGTTGATGCAATTGTGAACTTAACAAGGGTTGAGTGTCAAGTAGAATTGTCTGCTCATTTGTAATGTAAACATCGATGCCATGTGTAATTTTATGAGAATTCGAAGATGCTGCTGGGAATATCATTAGGCGATCTTCATCAATAAATTGATTTCCACCTAATAGAGAAAGCAATGTGGATTTACCGACTTTTTCCCGGCCGATAGCACCGATAACGACAAAGCCATCGGACTCTTGTAGGAAATTGTTTAATTGACCATTTTCACACCAGGTTAATGAATCATCAATGAGTTTCATCGACGATTTCATTGTCATCGAGGATGCAAGTAAACGATTGTTTATCGATTGAATATGTTGATCGTGCTGATTTTGTGTTAATACTGGCGAGGATAATGTTGAGGTTGCTCGGGTCAGATTTATTGGTCCATTTGGTTTATGAACTACAGAAGGAATAGTTGGAGTACTATTAGCTGTTGTATTGGTCGATGGTGGATTTGTTGACGATGCGATGGGTACTGGTGTTGATGCTGTAGGACTCGGAACAGGTGGTGAAACATTAACGGGAGTTTTGTGTGATGCGAGAATTACAGATACGGGTGGTTGCTGTACGACCACTTGCTAAAAAGAGAAAAAAAAATAGTAGAATGCTTTGTTATTACTAAGATTAATTTTTACTTATACATATGTAGATTGATAAGAATCAAAAGATTTTATCTGGTCTTCTCAAGGGGTCATATGGGCTCTTTTGACCTTACGTTAGAAATGTCATACAGTTGATAATCTGACACTTTTGTTCCTCGCGAGTTTCGATGAAGTCTTCTAAAGAGTGTAGTTCATCTATCGAATGGAAATTCCAATTTAGATTAAATATTTCGAAACGTTCCAGTGTAATCGTCTCATCTTTTAGAATTTTCATTTATTGAGTAGAAGATTTTTCTTTTGACAACATAAAAATTACAACTCAATGAAAAAAACTAGTGAACCGTAAACTATTCTTTTTGTCTCGAGATACCTCGAAACTACTCAATTATGCAATATTCTTTACTATTTTACTTCACATTACCACCAAGAGTAACTCACAGTGCAATATTATTCAAAATAAGAAAAGTTTTATAAACGAAACTTCAGCATTCATCTTTGATTTAC
Organism: Rotaria socialis; assembly: GCA_905331475.1. Classification (NCBI taxonomy): domain Eukaryota; kingdom Metazoa; phylum Rotifera; class Eurotatoria; order Philodinida; family Philodinidae; genus Rotaria; species Rotaria socialis. The sequence continues at coordinate 31,542 of CAJNYU010001669.1, read as the reverse complement.
CCAGACGTCAAACGTCACTTTCTAATTAAAAACAAATCGAGACCATTTCAATAGTTCAGACTATCTAAGACTCATATATCTCGCGAATAATGACTCTTAATGTTATATATATATGAGTGAATTGCGCTGACATTATACGGTTGCTCTGTGAACACGAAAAATCTTATAACTCAGCTTTTACTCAATCGATTTGGACAATTGTTTTGTTGAAATGCTCCATTCGGTCCGTCCTACTCACCATAAAATCATCGAGGTTTTTATTTGCGTGGTAAGGATTTTTCAAGCATAAAAGATCATTACGAAAGCTGTTTGACAGGATCTATCGACAGAAATTCCTTTTTATATCCTACAATTCTGACTGGATAAATAGATTTTTTTACGGAAGTTGGTAGCTCAGGTTCTCCTCTTTTTAACTATATAAAGTAATCTTAATCTCGATTTTGATTTCCTGATCAAATCTTGCAAAAATATGAAAGCATACACGTTGCCCATTTTTTGTCACAACAGATTAAATTGTAACTATTAAAGACTACTTGCAAGCTAACTCAAATTTCTTTTTTGTGCTTGATAGAGCAAAGAGCGAGAAATATTTTGATTAAAAAATAAATTAAAAAAATGTTCACGATGAAACAAAAAAAGTAAAAATAAACGATTGGTAGCTATTGTCGCACTCAATGTCACGACAGATTTCTTATTTTGATTTCTCGCTAACTGTAAGAAAGAGATTAATCAAAGATCTTTTTTACCATTTTTGAGTGAGTATAGGGTACATCTATGGTAAAAAGTTGAGCTGTCAACTAAATGTCGTTCGCAAGAAAAATGATATTATTTCATCTTCTTTTACTTCTATGGAATGAGAGACATTTCATTGTTATCGCGACACAATGTTAAAAAGAACTTAGCTATAAAGCGCGTTTTTAATAACAGCAATCGCATTACACTCGTGAAAATGCATGAATAATACATGTGAGTAAAATTCTGCACATGTCTTTTGGATTCCCCGATTGAAAAAGATTCGTTTCATATATGATAACCATGTAAAAACATTTTACTCATATACAACAAATAAAGCTCTATCGAATGCACGGGCCGAATCTATCTGTTTACTTTTGTTTTTTTTTCGATTTTTTTCTTCAAACCGTATAATGTCAGCGCGATTCACTCATATATATATGTGTATATTAAAGGGCAAGTTATTTTGACCCCAACTGTTAGGATAATTATGTGCATGTGATTTCGTAGCACGATGTTCGAACTTGAAATTCTAAACAAATATTGAAGTAGCTTAATAAATGAAATTTTACATGTATGAAATAACAGAACAGTAGGAATGGGAAAAAAACTTTTTCTCGTCTATAGCTGAAAACTGTTCATTTAGGAATATGATCGATATCATTTACAGTATTAAAAAAAGTAAATCGTCTAAATGGAAGTTCAATATTACGTCATAGTGATTTCATGATAGACCTTTTCGTCTAAAGAATTTTTTTTGTTAATATAAAATATCGTTTTGTGTCATGTGACTTTAAAAAAAAATAATAATAAATTCGTTTTTTATACTTTGTAGCTTGTTGATTTTGGTGGTGGTTGTTGTTGTTGTGTATTAGCAGAAATGTTTTCTTTTGCTTGACTGTCATCTTTGTTGATAATTGTCGTTCCTGATGGATCACCACGTTTTAAAATTGCAACTGGTTTAAATTCTTGTTTAGGAACTGGTGATTGTTGTTGTTGATAATGATTGCGTTGTTGACTATTACCTTCATTGTGTTTATTATATTTCTGTCTGGCTGAAAAGCCATTTTGCCTTGGTGGATACTGTTGATTCATCCGCATGGCCTCGTAAAATGTATTGAACACATTGTATTTTGTCTCAATATAAAATTTATATAAAAAAAATATACCCACAGGCACACAGTCAAACACGATTGTGTAAGTACGAAGGAAAAAAACACAATAGGCAGACAGGTAGATAGCCTGTGTATGTTTCAGTTACATTTAATCTGATCTAAAACCAATCAAAATATATATTTCTTTATTTAAAACGTAAATAAAATAGTATTTTTTATATTTTCGCAATAAAACTTTTCATAGCGAACATCCGACAGATGTCATCAGTTGGTTCTTTTTTTTATTTGACAGAAACAACATGGATAGAAGTGATTCATCGAGGTTATAATGTTTTGTTCTCTTCTCTGCTTGAAAAGAATACTTTTTTAAAAAACATTATCTTATTAGAAAATATTCTTATCGTAGTTATGTTAATGATAGATTTAATATTAACGTGGGATATTTTCTATGAGATTAGGTGCATTTTTAATCATTTTCAGACATACAGAACCACTAAAAAAAATAACCAAATATCGTGCTAAGTCACATTGTTTTTTCGGAGACGATTTTCCAATTGATGATAAGGTTAAATAGCAAAATCAGATTTCTATCAGACGAACACCTGCCTAGTCAATATCGTGATCTTTTATTTTCTAGATAAAAATGTCTTCAGATCTTGATCAGTATAATGATAATCATATGGAAAGCGACGATATGGATATGCCTTCGAACATGCAGAATAACAGTCACAATCAAGCAGAAAAACGTGCACATCATAATGCTCTTGAGAGAAAACGTCGTGATCATATTAAAGGAAGTTTCAATGATCTTCGCGATGTGATTCCAGTGTTAAAAGGAGAAAAGGTAGAAATTAAATAATTAGAAAAAAATTAATTCTATTTTTAAGTCTCAGGCATCTCGCGCTCATATTCTGAAATCCGCAACTGATTATATTCAATCGTTGAAATCCAAAACTCAACAGCATCAAAAATTAATCGATGATCTTAAACGACAGAATGCAATATTGGAACTTCAAAGTAATAATTCATTGGTTGCTTTATGTTCTTTTGTTTTTATTAAATTTCTTTTGTTTTTATTCAGCCCGTCTTCTCGATCGAGTGAAAGAAACAAGTTTATATGCGCAAAGCCATGAGAAAAAAACTGTCAAAAATGAACCGGAAATCCAAACAACTCGAAATTTGCTAAACTAAATCGTTGCTGTTTGTTTTGACTGTTACTAGTTTTTCTCTTTTAAATGTTTCGTTTTTATTATGTCATGTGTAAATTTCGTTTCCTTTTTGAAAATTATTTTCTAGATGAATATTAATTTTAAAGAAGAACTTAAAACTACATTGACCAATTGTGAAGATCCATTTCGTGCTATAAAAGAAATTCAAGATGAAAATGGAATTGCTCTTACACAAATCCGGCCTGCATTACCATTACTGGATTTATTGGGAGTGAAACGATTAGATTTTCATCTCGCCGTTCTCGACGATATGAAAGATAGATTAATTAAAAGAATACAAGAATTAGCACAACACGATGATAAGGAACAATTAGAAACTTTATTAGAAAAAAGCTTTACGGTTATCAATTTAACACATGTCACACCAGTGGTTATGGAAATTGTTAAACATATTCCAAAAATACCTGATAAGTATGCTATTTGTTTGATCCGAATTAATAATAATCCGGTTGAGAACATGGTCCAGAATGTTTTTAGTTAGGGGGGGTGGGGGGCGAATTTTCAACTGCTTAAGAAAATATGGATTTCTGTCGACGTTATATCGATGCGTAATGGGAGTGAGCGCATTTTTTTTGTAACAGATGGACATATATTTTTCGTTATGAGGGTAAACAGCTGGCTCTTACTCGAAAACAATATTTTGAAAAATATCCAAAAAAAATCTTGAATATCATTTCAGAGGAATTTCATGTAATAAATTCTAGTTGATCCCGCAGCGGTATAGAAGAAATATTTTTCAGACCATTAGATAAAGCTTTATTCGAAATTCTATTGTTCTACTGAGTGTTCATATGAAGATACAGTGTTAAAAATAGAGTTCGCCGAAAACACCTGCGCTAACAGAAGTTTTCTCTACAAATTATTATTGTTATTCGAGACTAGATAACTGTAATAATTTATGGTGTATTGAGCGAAATCGAAATTATGTTATGTCAATTGGATTCTATGGATATTCTCGTTTATTTAGATATGTCAAATATATAGTCGAACATGAACAAATCTATTCTCGAGCGCCGATCGAACTAAAACGTCTAATATGGGCAGATAATCATACGCTATTTCAAAAAGAACTCCAACCAATTATATCGCAATATTTAGCCAACGTTGAAGAACAATTATTACAATGTGATCATAATTATTTTCTACAATTACCTAAACAACGCCGACAAACATCGCCGACCATTCAATCGCTTGTACATATGATTGGAACCAATGTTAAACTGTACGATGTTGTTCGAATGAGTCTACAAAAATTATTTCAACGAACGAAAATCGTTCATTATTCATCGTTGCGTTTGCTATTATTGATGGCATTTCACGATTTAGAAAACAATACTGTGTCGAAAGCCGATTCTATACATATCTTCGTTTGGACACTCGATGCAGCATTAAAAGAAAGAAAATTAGATTTAAAAAAACAACGAGAAATCGAACAATTTTTAGATGCACATTCAAAAGATACAGATATTATCAATAAGCATATACCATTCGTACTGACGGATCCAAATATTGTTTCAATATTAGCCAAATCTTGTGTTTTACTTCTACATAAACAGGTTAGATTTTTATCAAAATCAGAGAACGAAAAATTTCCTCCGTCTGAGTCTATAGACGATCCGGGCGATTTTCAAAAATTAGAAACAAAAGCTTTATACATGATGAACATCCGAGATTAAGTTGAGTAAAATTCTTTGTAGGTCGATGATGAAATTCCGTTACCACGATCGAATAAAGAATTGCAATTTCTTCTCAAACTACTTAATATGGGCCTACATGCATGGGATGTTCTTGATGGCGCAATGTCATTTCATGATCCAATCGACTCGAGATTATTAACACATTATTTGCCATTTCTTATTCGTTTAATTGTCGAAAATCGTTTAAATACGGACACATCGTCATCGTCAATTTTAAAACTTTTATTACCTCCAACAGAATTCGTTCAATACATGGTCAATAATCGTTTAGCTAGTCAGTTGTTTCTTCGTTTCATTATGGAAACCTATCATCAGAAACAATTTTGGCTAGCAACACAATTAGTACCGTATCTAAATGATCTTGTTGAATGTGGTTCGACTGATAAATTATTCTTACATCAATTCGTTTATTTCGTTCGACAATCTGTTGAACAAATTCATTATATTGGAATATTATTGGATAAATTTTTTGTGGTGCAAGCTCAAGGTCATGAGTTCGTTCTTTATTATGGTTTGATATTGCTAAAACATGTTTTACACAAAGCAAATGGCACAAGTTTTGTTGGTAAATATTTGCACCAGTCACTTAAGCCAACACGAGACCATTCAACATTTATACATGATAAATATCATCAATTAATTCGTGATTATGAAGAATATTTACGCCAAATTCAAGCGCGCGAGCAAAGCCAGCAACAAGTATCGATAGATAAACAAAATTCTTTTTCGATTTTTCATTAATAATCTTTGTTTACAAAGAAAACAAAAAAGAATTATGTAAATTTCGTGTTTTCTGTTTTTGTTGGTGTATTATAAAAAAAAAAACAGAGTGAATAGAGCTCGTCGTCTCTTCTTTTTTTCTTTCGTCCAGGTTTACCTAATAGAAATGACATCAGCTCTTTTGAAAAAGTAACATGCATTTGAGAGAGAAAGAAAGACTCGAGAGGTGGAGAGTAAAGGGAACACAAAAAAATGACTATCTCGATTTGTTTTTCGTTTTTGAAGAATTTACAGTTACATAGTAACATTATGATTTTTATTTCATTTCCATACTTCAGTTCCTTAATTAGACGGGATAGAAATCTTATTTACTTTTGAACTATTAGGGATAAGAAATGATTCATTGGTGTCATGCTAACATCGATGATTCATCGGAAAAAAAAACAACAGAACATTCATGCATTATTTTTGTCATAATTATTACCTGTCGTTTTCTTTTCTTTTGTTTTCTTCTTTTTTGATGTCGACACCGGAGAAAAGAGAGCCCCATCATAAATTTATCAAATCTGGGCATCTACCACCTCCACCACCATCGTCTTGCAAAAAACCTCGGTCACAATCGCTGACACCAGATCGAGACGAAAAACTCGCGTATGATTTATTACATTTTTTTATTCAAATTTTTTCTCTATTTATACGAATTATTTAGATCGTCAAACGATGAAACAGCACCTGCGTCATCAACCAAAAAACTTGAGTTTGCTGAAATTCGAAAGAAATTCGAAAATCAAAAACACGCTGACGTACCTACACATCATGTATACAAAAAACGAACTTCTGTACCAGCATCATCAATTACTCAGACCAATACTTCACATATATCGGCTCCTTGTCCTGCGAAAGCAGTTAAAAGTAAAATAAAAATTTTTTTGGCATGAATTTTTTATATATTTTTTCTTATTAGTTTTAACAACACATTTCAACCAATCGAATGATTCGAACACCACTGAAACAACTCTTGTCAAGCCATCCGTATTTTCGAGATCGAAATCAGGGTCACCTAGTGCATCATCTGACGGGACAAATGGTTCAGCAATAAAAAATATTCTTCGGGTTTCAATGAACCGAATGATGAATTCTATAATGAACTCATCGATTGAAGAAAATGAGAATTTACCATCACCATCACCATCACCATTACCTAAATCAGATGATTCTCCTTCATTGCCAGAAAATGACAATCAACAGTCAACGTCAGTTCGAAAAGTAAATATTCAGATAATTCTACCGAGATGGCAGTTTGGTCTCATAAAGACGCAAAATGACTAATAAACCTTTAATAGTAAATTTGCATTGTAATTTATTGAAAAATGATCCATTGCGAGGGATGATAGATGATTAATAGTATGTGAAGGCGGCCTATTTTCGATTGCTATTAATTCTTCAATAGCCAAAATGACACAGATTATTGGCATTTATTGTTTTAATATATAATCACTAGATCTGATTTTCATGTTAAATTGTTAAAATTTCTCCTACACGAATTCGTGATAGAAGATGCAGGCTTCGATCGATTCTAGTAGAAACGAGTAAAGAACACTTTTAAATGACCTATTCGATTTGATAAAGCTTTAATAATGAAATCGTGTTATTTATTTGATTATATAGAAAATAATATGGGCAATCCGTTACCAAGTGACTCACAAAATGATTTTAGTTACCTTGAAAATGACATCTTTCACCTTCACAGCTTAGTCGGAGTATAGCATGGATACGAATATAATTTTAAAGATGCTCTAAGGCAAAAAATTATTTGTATGAATCGATTGCTTCTATTTAGATTCGTGAAAAATTCGATGGAGAAAAACGTCATCATTATTATCAACCATCAGTAAAAAGCCGTGATTCTCCACCGATAAGTAAGTCATCTTCATCCAGTTTTGCATCAAATAATAATGAACCTCCATCTCGTTGGCCACCCCGCCCAGAACATTTCCTTAAATCTCAATCGTCCGATTGGCATTCCGTACAATCACTCGATACAGCTGATAGTGTAACCGGTGATGATAGTCTTTCGTCCAATCCAATCATTAGTAGGCATAATTCATCCGATGCATCGTTTAGTGACGAAGAAGAAGATTATGAAGCTGAGCGAGTTTGTTTTTATTTTGTATATTTCAATTGACTGATTTACCTTGTTCATCTAGCAAACTAAATTACGTCGATGTCTTGAAGAAGTTAATGCCACTGAAAAAACTTATGTGAACATTCTCTATGTACTTTCCGTTAAACTCTCAGCCGAAATAAAAAATACATGTGATAAAGACGATAATCTTATTTTAACGTTTAATAATACTTATAAACCATTGCTTGGTACTATACAACAAATATATCAACTTCATTATGGTATGATTGCTCCTGAAATAGAAGAATATATAATCGGTCAGCGTACCGGTAATATGTGGTCAGTATTAGAAAAGAATTTCAAAGTCATTGAAGTATTATATAAAAATTATTACGTGAGTTATGCTGATATTCAAGGAAAATTAGATGAATTATGTAGAAATAATCCATTGATTAATGAAGCAATGATTAAATGTCAAACATATCTTGGCAATTTATATCCAATTACACAGCTGAATTGTCCAAATCAACGTTTACTTCGGTAATATATTCGATAGTGTTAATTCATCTGGGATGCAATGAAACTCCGCTATCTGAGAGGAAAATTCAATTTTAAAAATTTTTCAGAGAGAAATTATAAAAAAATTCGAAAATTTACTTTAAACCAATTTCTAGAAGTTTAAAGTTAAACGATCTCGTTTCTATTGAACAAAAAAAAATATTATTTCTTGTTTTCTTTTAGTTATATTCTTTGTATGAAAACTTATTTGAAATATCTCGATGAAAATTCTGCTGAACACAAACACACACGTTCTATACACGATGAACTTGACCGTATAGCTGGACGTTGCGAAGAAGAATTACTTATATCGCCTACACAGTTAAATGAATTAAAAGAACGGCTTGATAATAAATTTGAATGCTTTAAGGAACAACGTAAACTTATGTGGCATGGTCAAGTTAAGAAAGTATCACCACGTCGACATGCTGACATTGCTCAACGTTATATGATTTTATTTTCTGATTGTATACTTGTATGTAGTGAAGAATCCGGACGAAAACTAGAAATAAAACGTGAATTATCAATGAGAGGTATAACGATAGACGTTGTACAAACTGGACGACCATTCACGGTGCCAAGTAGTGATCCACAAGCGAATCCAACTACTTATTACCAATTTCGTGTTAATGCTGTAGAAAAATCCTATGAATTCTTAGTGGAAAAAGAATCTGAACGTGAACTTTGGGTGAAAAAAATTCGACAAGTAACTGATGATTATAATAATAGAAATCAAGCTACAGAAAGTAAGAAATTGTTGTGGTTATTCATTGATAAACTGTAAATTTTAATTGAAAATTTGCAAGTTAAAAATGCATCGCTAATGCATGGCCTTATTGTCAGTATTTATGCGCACTTTGTTAACCTCTGTCATTTCTGCGCTAGACATGATAAGAACAAAGATCTTATCTTATTTGTCGTCGAGCTCACATCGGCTTTTCTTTCTAATTTATCATCATGACAAATGTTTTATTTTTTTTCCAAGAGATCCCGATAAAAAGAAGGGTTCTTATCTATAGACACTGTATAGTGCCCTAGTATATATAACTCCTGAAACGATTTGGCTAAACTATTGAACTTTTACTCATTTATACATTCGACAAAAACGAAATACGAGAGGTTTAAGATATACATTATTTTCCATAGAGAGTGTTCTGTATCTCGAAGATATTTTGATTAAAAATCCTAAGTTTTCTTAATAGAATCGAGTCAAGTTAAGACCTATAAATGAGGAGAGTTTCTGGTGAAAATTATAGCAGGTTACACCTTAGCAGGGCTCTTCGTTAATCGAAAAACACTAAATCGGATCGTTTACATTTCAAAGTCCAAAGCAAATTGAACTGAAAACTTTTCTAAAACGATTTTTATTCATATTTCTTCTCTTGTGATGTGATTCGTTTTAAATAAAAAGTAACTAGTTATCAACTGCTCATTGAACTTTACCCAACTGTGTAGATATGCATGAAATCTATTCAAAGTTTTCTTTAGCATATCTACACGTAATAACACGCATGCACTTAGTTTTGTGATTCCGCTTGTTAGACCTTCCAAACATAAATCAGGCAAAATGAAGAGTAATTTATAACGATGTCGTAAGACGACAGCACTCATGTTAATCAAAATTTATTCCTGTAACATCATCGTAAAAAGATACAATTTTATTTTAAATTAAAACAGCGCCAGCCGTTGTTTTTCTACAAAAAGCCTTGCTTTGTCACTGAAACTAAATTCAATTTATATGCTTATTTTGTTTTTATTGCAGTGCGTCACTCGATTCGACAACAGCTTGAAGAACCACAACCTGGTACACGAGCGCCTATATGGGTGAATGATGTTGATGTATCGCGTTGTCAAAATTGTAACAATCGTTTTCGAACAACCATCATTCTATCTCGACGACATCATTGCCGTTGTTGTGGCCGATGTGTGTGCGGCTCTTGTTCAACGAAAAAACTAACTCTTGAGTATTGTAAAACTGAAGCTGACGTACGTGTTTGTGATACGTGTTACACAAGTTTTACTGGCCATCCCCTGGCGAAAAACTCAAGTATATGGCCTAAAACAACTCGTCATGTTGATCAAACAATACTTTTTGGTGATTTTCGTTCGGTCAGTTCGGGTACACTTGTTTGGATAGCTTTACAAGAAGACTTTCAATTGCATGTATTTGGTGCTAAACTTGATGAAGCCGAAGACTATTGTATAATTCTGTCGGATTTACTCGATCTACAATTTGAAGCTGAGACACGAAAATTTGAATTAAAAGAAACCACAAAAAATCATTCGTTTGCTATTGATTCAAATCATCAAATAACCTATCCGAAAAGTGATTTTATTGACGAACAATTAAAAACTACCGATAGTAAATTAACATTTTATGCAAATCTATGGCACGAAGCCATGCAACTAGCACGTTCAACAACACTTCCCGATTGGTATATTCGAAAGCGTGATTCAACTGATAGTGGTGTGAGCAATGTTGGTTAATTTATGTGTGTTGATGTGTGTGTGTGTGTGTGTGTGCTCTTTTCCTTTTTTTCTATCTATGACAATATGCAGTTTTTGCAACCTGGATATATATATTTTTTCCATTTTCTCGTTTTCTTTTTTTATAATCGTAATTTATTCTTCTATATCGAAAAAAAAAGGAAGAAAAAAGTATTTCTGTTCAAAATTGTTCTAATCTAAAAATATTAATGACAGAATAAAAGGTTCATAAATTTATCTAAAGACCACCTTGAATGAAACGTTGAAATTCAGTACGATCTATTCCACCGTCACGGTTTGTGTCTGCAGCAGCGAAGCTAGCAGTAGCTAAGTCGAGTCCAGAGCTACCACCGAAACTTGATGATGATGAATATGACTGAGATCCGTAATTACCACCAGCAGCCTCACTGCTGGCTATCTTTAAACCGTAGGTACCAGCTTCAGCACCGCCAATAACTTCAAGTCCGTCGAGACCAGCACTTTCACTAGAAGTTGCAGCACTTTGATTGAAGGATGCACCTGAATAATTAAATCCAGCATCACCACCAAAAGATGATGCACTGGATTGCGAAGCAGTAGCAGTAGTAGCAGCAGCGGCAGCAGCAGCAGCAGCAGCGACAGCTGGAGGTGACTAAAATAACAAAAAAAATGATTCGATTATTTCCTTGTAAATACGTAATGACTTACAATATCTTCAATGACACCGGCAGAACGCGCTTGTTGAAGAAGTACGTTCGCATCTAAAAGTGATGCACCATAACGTGAAACATAGGCTTGTGGATTTTCTTGTACAACGCCGAGTCGTTGAAATTGTCTGACAATACGTGCTTGAACAGCCTCGTATGTAATGATAATATTACGTGGTTTTGCATATTCTTTAGTGGCTGCAGCACGTTGAACAATTGTGCGACGTTTGGATTGGCTTCCATATGGAATCCAACGTTCAATGATGATATCACCTAGAATGAGAATCAAAATTTTAAAATTAAGCAAATAAACAGAATTTGTTTCTTTTGCGTACGTGGTTTGGGTGGAAGAGGTGGAAGACGCTCGATAATAACTGATCGTGGTGGAACTGGGAGAGCAGCCAAACGACGAATAACTAAAATAGAATCGATTATAGAATGTTGTTTTTTTTTTCTCCACTTATTTTTCTTCTATACCTGTTTGACTAGCAGTAGATGCTGGTGGTACTGGTGGACGTTCTCGTAAGATAAGTGGAGGTGGTGTTGGAAGGGGAGGGGCTTTTTGGCGAACAACAAGTGGTGCTGGTGGAGGTGGTTGAGGTGGACGAACTTCTTTGATGATGAGGGGCTAGATGAAAACAAAAACAACGACTTTCAATCAAGAGAAAGAAAGAATCAAAAATTATTATTTACGCCTGGGGGTGGCACTGGTGGTGGCTGAAGAAAACGAACGAGAATCTTCTGTTGATAAGTTACAACGCCTCCGGTAGCAGCTCGTCGAATAATTTGTGGATTAGGATCGTTGAAGAGACCACCAGCTGAAGAATATTGTGTAGTTTGTTGTACATTACTTGAGTCAGCAGCTGCTGCATCGGCTTGAGCAAATTCAGCAGATGATGATGATGATGATGCAAATGAATTATTAACACCACCAGCAGATTCAAAACCACCTTGTGAACTGTATGCACTTTCATGTACATTGGCTGCTCCTCCAAACTCAGCAGCGGCAGCACCGCCACCGAAACCGAAACCAGCAGATGCTGCATCAGCACCACCACTGCTACCGAAAGAATAGCCAGCTGATACTCCCTCGGCTGCTCCTCCCGATTGAAATGAAGATGATGATTCATAGGAAGAAGACCTTGCTTCTCCTCCTGCGCCACCAGTTTTAGCTGCCCAACTACGAAATTCATTTGCATCGATTCTAGAAATTTTTTCAGATTTTTTTCTCTCAATTTATTGAAAAGTATTGTTTTATTGCATACCTTCCATCGCTGTTTGCATCTACTTGAGAAAATATTGCTTTAGCTGCATCGAAATTGGCCATGATTTAAACTGTAATTGCGATAGACGAAATAAATCAACGAAACTCAACTGATTTTGTCTTCATTCGTATCGTATCTTTATATACTCATCAGAAATACACTTATGTATGTAATGCTTACTCAACCGTGATTGGCATTGAATAATAATGGGTATACACATAGCAAGTATTGTTTTTACGACTAGACAATTATTATATATATATCCTTGGTTTTTTTTCTTTTTCTTCATATACACTAATTTTACCTATCATATTCTATATATGAGTCGTAGTTTTTTAGTTGGCAGAAAAATGTTATAATCTAGCCTTGTAATCATTGTGTACCGTTTATCGATCTATATGAAGTCCTTCATGGTATGAAATCACGTTTAATCATTGAATGGTGCGAGGTCTTCCATTGTACTATTTGTTTGAATGTATCCATTGTTGAGAAAAAAAGAAAAGAAGTAACTGGCACGTCTGTTTCTCATTTGATAATTTCAACTATTTGATAGCAAACAGGATAACAAAAAAAACAATGAAGAAGCTCAGATTTCATTTGAAGAATGACGACGAAGAAACGAAAGAATCAAATCATAGAGTTCACAAGAGCGGAAGCAATGCCATAGATACCACATTTTCAACGTATTTCTTGACGTCAATAGAGACGCTGACGCTCATCTTTTAATGTGTTTTTTTCTGTCATCTTTTTCTTTCTTCTCTCTACTCGTATTCCTTATCAAAAAATGTTGTGATATTGCAAAGAATTCTTCACTTTTTTCCATTCTTCTCCTTCTTCTTCTTTCTTTTTTCGTCACTACTTTCTTTTTCTTCTTCTTCGCGTCTTTTGATAACTTTGAATGGTCGTGGTAGATTATCGTTATTGAGACAAACTTTATTCAACAGGTAAAAAAAAACATTCAAATATTCATTTCAAGAGATTCTTATTGCTAAATCATGTCGATTGATTCTCAACAAGCATCAATAAATAATCCACCAGAAAATTCAAACGAACGGAAATCTGAACACAATTCACCGGAAGCATCAAACGAACGAAAAACTACTAACAACAGTGCACCAGGAACGCCCAACGAACAGCAAACTGAAATCAAACCATTCAAATCACAAAACGAACGGAAAGCTGAAAATAATTCATCGGAAACATCGAACGAACAACAAACTGAAAAAATTTCTTCAGAACAGTCCGTTGAAAAAAGTTCTTCAGAACCACCAGTTGAACAAATTTCTTCAGAACCACCAGTTGAACAAATTTCTTCAGAACCACCAGTTGAAAAAAGTTCTTCAGAACCACCAGTTGAACAAATTTCTTCAGAAAAATCAAGCGAACAAGCAAAGGAAAATAATACACCAGAAACACTTAACGAACAAATAGATGAACATCAATTAAATTCCGACAGAGATGAAACAAACAGTCCAGAAAGTTCACAACGAAATATTCGATTTGCATCACAATCATCAAAATCTTCCGATCGAATTCAATCATCGAAAGTAACAAATACAATCGTACATGAAAGACCGATTTCACCTGTAACTCATCGTCGAGTAATCAAACCGTTAGTGAATTCACAACGTACACGATCGAATTCACCACGTAAAACGTTTTCATATCTTTCACCAAGTCGTCTTAATTTACGTAAATGGAAAGAGCAACGTCGTCACATAGCTAAACAAGAAGAAGATGATCGAATTTATTATGAAAATAGAAAGAAACTAGAACGTTTAGCTCGCATAGCTAAAGAACCAAGCACATATCCTGCTATGCATATTGAACAGGAACATCTACGTGATCGACATACTCTTGATTATCGTCGAAAAGTTTTAAAAAGTTACATACCTATTATGCGTGAGAATCTCTGTCTTGTCAATCGTCTCGCTACTGTTAAAGGTGTTTATGATGCAAAAAAAATGGAGGAAGAATACACTCGTCATACGATGATTCTTAAACAAGACGCAGCAAATAGAAAAAAAGCACGTGACATAGCAACACAACGACCTTTTATTTTACCAAAAATCAATACTAAATCATGAATGAAAAACAATGACACATGCGTAAATAATGCTTATATAACTATGATTTTATCAAAATGTATTATCTTTTGAGAATGTTTTCGCATTGTTTAATAAATCTATTTTTTTCCCAAACTTCAAATCGATGAATATTATGTATTCGAATTCATCAACGGATAAAATTCTAAAAATACCTTTAGTTAACATCAAGGTGCTATTCGAATATTCAGCTCAACAAACTGATTGAAGCTTTTTAATTTCATAGTTTACAACGTTACAACATGTTTACTATTGTATGTAGGCGATACGAGTTTCAAACTCAATATTTGTACTTCAACACACCTAATAGATCGTATTTCACAAGAATGAAATAATTATACGATCGATGTGTAATTGATAGTCTAAGTATTGACTTAGTAAATTTCATAACATTTTGATTTCAAAAAAGAAACGATTGTCCGGAGGATGGAATGCCTCCAACAAAATCGAAATTTTCTTCTTTTTGAAACTAGTACCCGGGCGAGTGTGGTATGGGAGATTCCTTTTCTCGAATGAGAACAACATAAAATCATGATTGACTTTCGATACAATGGCACCTTCTCGTCATGCAGTTGGAATCTCTTTCTATTCATAAAAATCTAGATAATGTTATATCTCAAATGTCCATATATGTATTGAATAAGTCTATTAATATTTACAATACGTTCTTTAAATTTTTCATAAGTATACCAGTTTTATTGTCAAGAAGTTCAGTTGACATATCTTAATGGATTCTTGAGAAAAACAATATGTCTAGTTTTCCTTGTAAAATCTTGTTTATTTCAACAAGATCTTGAAAACACTGTTTTTAATATTTAACGCATGTAAGTCATATAGACCTTTCTACTCAACTTATTAAATGTGTTAACAAGACAAATGTTATGCGTACATTTTATGCAACACTTTTAGTAGAAAATAATTTTAACTATTCATTACATAAACACTAGTAAACTAACAAGGGTCAGTAATAATTGTGTCTCTCTATCCGGAAAAAAAATATTGACTATTATTATAATCACAAGATGTTTTTGTACAATAACATTAATCAATTTTGTTTTCGGTTCTTTCAGCCCTATTAATATTTCCTTCATACTCATTTGCCAACAGGGAAATTCCTGCTTCGCCAACTATTAATCATTCTCATCAAAATTTTTCTCCTAAGATAATATTCATGTATTTCTCAAAAACAAAGCAAAAAATTCTTTTTAATTTTCTAAAATATCATTAGCTTAATTAAATTATCCTATTATCGAGCCGAAATATTTGTTGTGATAACTTTCAAAGCAATCACAACAATGTAAGTTCTGTACCATATTAGTTTTGTTTGCATTCCTCATGTGTTATTTGAGTAAAAGAGACAAAGAAAATATCACGACATATTTATCTAGTTTTCTTTTGTCCTTGAGAACAATCGTTTTTGTTTTGTTAACGTATTTGAAGAATTTCTCTTGTTATCTTGTCTACCTTGAGTCACAGGATGAAAATATGACCGTGTTGATGAATAAATCTATAAGTTTCTGTTACTTTCTCTACTCAGCCCACACTACTATGATTAGAACAATAATAAGCATAGACATCAATAACAACAGTAGCTAGTTATAGATAGATATATCTGTTTTACGATTGTCTTGTTCACGGTAACTATGCCGAACATGGCAAAACTAGTTCGCGTATAAATAAGCACGTCATATATGCTCTAGCAGACATCGATATATAACTAACATTTTCAGCATGTAAGTAAGCTAAGAAAAAGAATGTAGAAGGCTATTATACATGAATTTTTATTATAGTTTTAATTCACTCCAGATGTCTCGCTCCACGTTCCTAATGACAAATGAGACACCAACAGTTACTGATCGTTGTTTTCATCATGTTCTAATGACGGCTAATCGATCCAATGAAACTGTACCCATAGTTATTCAATCATCTACAATAGAACCGATGAATAAATCGCCTATACTAAATAATCCACGAACAAAACGAAAGTTAAGAGTCAAACGTCGTTCAACAGGAATACATCCTGATGAAGCTTCAGTAGCGGGTGTATTAACTGAGGTGACGCGTCTATTTTTCTGTTTCAATCCGAAATATAAATTCAACATCAAATGATAATAAAAAATTTTAGGGGTCTGCCAATGAAGATGATGAAGAACTATTAAATAATATCAGTGAACTTGATGAATCATGCGATAATAATCGAACAGTATGATTAACACTATTCGTTTAAATATTTTCTTTTTGAAAATATTTTTTCAGATACTTTCTACTCATAGTTCTAAACCGATGTTTACAGTTAGTCGAATGCAGTAAGTAAATCATAGAAGAAAACCAACCGAAAAAATATAATTTCGATTTTTAATAGATCTTCATACGAAAATTTATCAATTTCTGAAACAGGTAAACGAAAGCAGAAAAGAAAAACTTTAATCTATATATTTCGTATAGATTCCTATATGATATCTTCATCTTCATCGACAACGAATAATTCCGCTTTATCGACAAAAGTTTTTCTACCAGAAGAATTTATTTTACGTCGAGTAGATAAAGTAACTATTATTTTCTTTTTTGATTATTCTTATCAACTGACATTTTTATTTTTTTCTTCAAGCCAACATCAGATGATGATTCATTGAAATCTCAACAACTTGAAGAACGTATTCTTAAACTTGAATCACTTGTATATGAACAAGATGCTATTATTCGCGATTTACAACGTAAGGTTGACAGATCAACGCGAGTAAATTTATTTTTTTTCTCTTTTACTAAAAACCATAAGACCATCTTTTTTTGTTGAAAAGGATTTAACCGATGCACAGGAACAAATCCTAATGTCACATCAAGAGAAATTAACATTGATCAAAGCATTTACAGCATTACAAGATAATAAAACTCTATCGGGAGATATCTCCGTGCGTTCGAATTTAGTGAAAAAATAATCGTTCTTTCTTTCTGTACAAATCTAAATATTTTTTATAACCCAATTTATGTACGATAAAATATAAATATTATGTGCTCGATGAAAGTAAAACCTATATCCGATTGATACGTATACCTCTACGGACAATCTTGAAGCCCCAAAACGGCTCAACTGTGACTTGTGACAGTTAATGTTGCAGACGACCACCGGTAATTTCCTATAGACATATTTTGGTTTTGGGTGTGGGTGTGGGTTATATTCAAGAGAATGCAAGCAGATTTAGCCCCCCCCCCCTCCCACGTCCGGTAAAGATCACCCGCTTTCTGGTATTTCACTTCGATAAAATTTGAAAAGAAAAAATCGGCGTAGACTTTTGCATCAATGCAATAAAATTTTCACGGAAGAAAAAACTGTTCATACTTTACCTACCCCAATTATTACCATTCATTATCTTCTTTTCCATAATTAAAAACTAAACAAATAAAATATATAAATATGAGAGAATTGTAACTGGTTTTGTACGATAGCTGAAATACGACTTAGTTCGTTATAAAATGTACTGTTGAGAAAGTTATTGAATGAAAAATGTCTTCCTGCAAAGCAAGTGAAAATTGAATTTTTAGAAAAACATGTTTTTCTCACAGAGAAAAATGAAAAGCTGGATTGAGCATTTTAGGAGCACGCTCATGCTATTCATCGTTGCTCACTAAAATATTGTGAACAGTAATAAACGATATTATTATATTTATTAGATGAGTTGGCTTTCGATTGCTCACAGCATTGGAACAACTTAAAAAAATTGAATATTAATGATGAATCAAAAGCAAAAAGAAAAGAATGACTATGTGTTTCTGAACGTTCTCCAAAGTAGTCTAATCCTTTATATTTGTTATTAGCATGATTCATATCTAACAGGTGACCAAACAATGGAATGAAGGGTTCGCCGGAAATTTCTTGAGCTTGAAAAATCATTATAACAACGGTTTTCAGGAAAAATAAATCTAACATAAATAATAACACTCAAAATGAGAACAAGTTCAAGAATGAAGTCAATACTAAGTAGGATTCTCTTGTTTCTATTGATATTATGAATATGAGATCAATGTTAAATGATATTCGCATCACCGTAATAATATGCGGTTCGTTTCGGAAAAGCTTAGTTTAACACGTTGGCCCATCTATGAGTTTCATAACTATTTCATCTAAAAAACCTAAAATTTCTAACCATCAAATGTCCCAAAGAACACTATTCTACCGTTCCCTAATGCTTCCAATTCGTTGCCTTTTCCATTCGAGTGTCAATCAAGTTGATTTGTTTTGCGCAGACGACATTATTTTATGCAAAAGAGTTTTCTAACTCTCATCGATTAAATACATATTATTCTTAGAAGTCATATAATAAAAAGACAAGTTTTCTTGGATAATTATCAAATTGGACAATGTTTGCTAACAAGTTAGATGTCATTTATTGAATTTTATTGGTTTACATTCTTTTAAAGAACAACGCAAAAAATATTAATTGAAGAGTCAAAGATCGAACTTTTCTATTAAATGGAATTTCGAAGACCAATAACAGAATATATTAAAGAGTGATGTTTGGAGTCCATTGAGAAAAAAGTCTGATTGAATTTCGGCGTAACGCATTACGATAAACAAAGGTATTTTGCTCGTGATTGCGGGTACGTTATATAAATGATAATGTTCAAAAAAGCTCTCTATACATGGAAAAGGTGAAAAAAGAGTAATAAATAAGATTTGTGGAAGCAATGAAGCTTCGATTAACCAACGAAGAAAGTTCAGATATGTTGCTGTATAGTTGCTATTCACCAATTCGAGCCATGTGTAGAGGAAAGCAATATATACATAAACGAATATTAATTTTATTTCTTTTTTCAATGCAGCAATCATTAATGCATATCTATCCAGATCATCTATATCTAACCAATTGCTATATATGGCATTATTTATACGTCTCCAATAACAATTGAAGAATAATATAATTATCATATATACCGGAAAAATAGTATGGCAAAGAAGTAAATTTTCAGTTAAACATGTTATGATGAAATGAATGATAAGCCAGATTTTCTTATTAGCAACACAAGACATTTGTTTATATTCTACTTCAAATGATTGATTTGATAATAAGAGAAACGTTTCATTGATCGATAATATTTTAGTCATAATAATAAAAATACTTCTATTTATACAAGAAATATATCACTCATTCAATTTCTCTGAATCGTACTTGATATTATCTATGCTATACCAGCAACCTTATATAAAAGCAAGGCCGTTGTCTATTTCACATATTTATTGTCTTGTCTTTATCTTTGTCTTATTTCTCTCTCCTCATTCAAGAATGGATTCAATATTGAAGAAAAACAATCATTGACCGATGTCTTGCTCAATCAAATTCAACGATTGAATAGAGTCAAAAGTTGACAGTTCTCTTCTCTTAATTCATTCACTTTTTTTGGCTGCCTCATGATATTGCGCCATCTTTTTTCAGTTCTTGTTTGAACTGAAATCAAAAACTTAATTGTTAATATAACGCATACGAAAGGGTTGCTTGCAACTTTTCGTACGATTGAAATTTCAGACGTATTCCGTCTATAATTTTTCATCTTGTAGCGTCGCACTATCGTACCAAAGCTTAGTTCTTCGACTCATACTGCTAAAAAACGAGAACAAACGCATTGAAAATGTCCGAATGAAAATTCCGATAAGAATGGTTAATGGAAGAATATCTCATAAAGAATTCAATCGAAAGTTCATTATTGTAGAAATATGTTTCTAAAAAAAAAGATCAGTAGACAGTCAACATTCGACTATAATTCATCACCCTCAAAATACTGAGTCTATTGACGATTAATCTCTATTTAATATTGTTGATTTTATATGAAATTTATGTATGTGAGTTCAGTCTTTATTGCTGGCCTCGGATTCGTCCTATATTTCCTATATTTAAAAAAATTCCTATTTTTTCTCCTATATTTCGATGAATTTTCCTGTATTTCCTATAAAAATGAAAAATAGTAGAAAATTGCTAAAAAACGCTCTTGTTTTAGTATAATTTTCGTGTTTTTTATACAAATCTATTCGATAATTATTGATTCTTTTGTATCCTTAGAAATCTTTTTACAGGGGCTCTACTTTATTTACAATTTCTTTTCACGTTATCAAACGGACTAAATGAAAATAACTGACTATTTTAAGTAAAGATATTCGGTGACCGCACATATCGTCGCATCTCTCTTAATGAATTATTCTTTTTGTGTATAACCAATGGAAAGTTTATGAGTTAATTTCTCTATATTTTGTGCATAATACACATAACATAATGAGGAACAGATTGAGAAAATAAATAATCTAAAGAAATAAAATGAGCTAAAGAGTAATGTTGCCTGCTGTAACGAACAACTTGATTAGAGTAGCTTGTGCCACTCTCGGCAAAGATGTTTATTAGGCTACTTCAAGTTATCCAGAGTGTAACGACAAAACTAGAGAGTGTCGCCTATGTCCGTCGGCATGATGGTGTATTGTGTCATCTGACATCTCTAGAGTGTAACAACTTCATACATAACACACGTATATATAGGAGACAGATAGAAGAGAGACAGGAGAGAGATATATTAGAACAATGGAAAGAGAACAGAAAGAGAAGGAAGGAGAATCATCGAAGCGTGCCATCAATATCAGCACACCTGCTATATTTTTTAAGAAATGATCTAGGTGAGATGAGTAGAGGGAGTTGACCGGTTGAATTTTAATATCAATTTTTAATTAAATAATCGGAAAACGATCGGGTTTTGGAGCATGGGAGTGTGATGTTAGTGGTGAGAGAATTGTCTTCAGGAATAAATTCGTATAACAACAAGCTTCATTAATAAATGATTTTTATTTCAATTGATTGATTGATGTTCAAAACGATCTTAGCTTGACAATCTCGATTCTCAGATCGAAGAATAAATTTAGTCGTTATTGTACGTTTTTCAGTATAGATGTCACCTTCTTGGAGCATCATTGCTTTTTATTTTATACAAAACAGTTTTTCTATTTGAGACACTTTGGTTGAAAACTAGTACGTAGTGAAAATTGAAATTAAGGAGTGAAATGTATTTTTTTTATTTGACTTGCAGTCCAATAATTAAGAATGTCGGATCAGTACTATTTTTAGTTTTGGATTACTCAGAAATTCATGAAGCGAGCAACAAATCTAATTAGTCCTCATTAGCTTTAGCACTATCACAATTACATGAGAAAACTTTTTTAATTTATCCTTTCACCGAATTAAAATTATGTCTCAGCAAAATTAATTGTATATCCCTATCGTACATATCTCTTGCAATATTTCATTTATTGTACGTTATTTCCATTGGTTGTACACAGAAAGAATAATTCATTAAGAGAGATGCGACAAATAGATAGGGGCGAACAGAACGAAAAGAATTTTTCTGCGACGAAGTGTCGTGCGACGATATGTACTAGTGCCTGATCATGTTTTTCGAAACACCATTGATACTGCTATTACGAGAGCAGTTCGTTATTCAACAACCTTGTCTCAATTCGAAGAAGAAATACGACAAATGAAACTCATGTTTCTCTATAATGGGTAAGTTTCATGTATTCATTCACGTTTCTCATTCTTTGTATATGACTTATAGTTATCCACCAAGACATATCGATCGGCGACTCACCAAATTATTCAGTCAATATTTATCCAAGCATTTCATTTTGCCTATGCTCTATAACTCTGGTGACTTTGGCTCTTTACGTCATCAGTTATTGAGAACATCAACACATGCAGAATACGATAAAACAACCGACAACTTAATTATCTATAGTCAAAACTCGCGACAAAAATATGCAAAATCAGGTTATGAAACCCGTAGATAACAACGAATTAACAACCAGAAAACGTCTCATCATTCATCAAACACACGAAAAACGACTCGGGAACAATCACCGACATATTCACGAATTGTGGAGTCGCACTTTCCATCAAACAGAGATCATGAATACTGTTTTGATCATTGGAACTTATCTGAATCACAACTTAAAACAAGAATTGATGGCCAAGATGAAAAAACATATTCCAGGTGCGAGAAGCGACTAACAGAGCAAAACGCAACCTGAGACTGGTAAGCAAACACAATCTTCAAGCAGAGCTAACCAGCCCCTAACTTAACTGATTTCGAATTTTATGCTGTCATTTATAAATAAATAAATCATCACTCAATTGAAAAGAATATATGAAATGTAACAGTAGATCTGAAAAGCAAACAGACCTGTAACTAAGGCACACAAAATCATCGCCAAATTAGCTCCTTCAATAACAGCATCGTCACAAATGTGCATATGATTACACACTTACAACTACCATCATAAAATAATCTCATCATTCAAATTTCCAATAAACTAGCACATCATGCCAATTCAGAAAATAAAATTATTAGCTCCTTACCCTCATCAGCTATTTCTTAGAAACAAGCAAGCTCAGGATACTCTCTGCAAAGATGCAGTCAAAAATACTTCCAAAGTAACGATCAGTCATTTCCAACATAATTCATTCACAAATATTTTCCATATGCTAATATAAACGAACCGTCAATGATATTTTTCACTTACAATTCACCTTTGAATCAGAAAACATCCTACAAAGGAATGCAACATGAAAAACATATATGTGATTTTCGACTCATTGGAACACTTATGCCAACTAAAACTACCCCATGAGACCCTTAAACAAGGTCGAAACGCGTCATGGTTGCGATTCAAGCATGCCCACACCCTTCTTATAGAAATATTGAAAATCTTTTGAGTAAATTGGCATTCCATCAGTAAAAATGCAATATAAAAATCAAGAATTCAATCTTTTTTCAATCGGTTTGTGTCAAAAATCCTCTAAATTCGGCTCAATAACATAGGTTAAGGTGGGTAAAATCGGAGATACCGATTGAGCACCCATCGCAGGATTTGGTCACAACTTACATGAAATGACTGCTAAATAATATAATGAGATTTTGGTAAAACTCTTAAACTACTGGAAATGTTATTGAATAAACAGGATAAGTCTGTGTATCAGCAATAATTCAAAAGAACACCGACATTGTTCGAACCGGAGTTTGCGACAATAATGTCGGTTTTGCCATCGCCATTGACATCGGCTGCTGCCACATAGTAAGGGCGATAACCAGTTGAATAGGTCGTTTGAGCAGCAAACGTGCCGTTGCCTATGTTGAGGAGAACACCGGTATTGTTCGAA
>CAJNYU010001667.1:0-29656 GCA_905331475.1 Rotaria socialis | reverse complement strand
GGATTGGTGCGATATCTAATAGTATATAGTGAAGTTCCACGAAACCTCAAAGGATTCGTGTGACACCATTTTTTTTTCAGTGTACCCGAATCAGTTGAAACGATATCGGTCAATTCTGTTCAATTTAATGTATATTGTAGAGGGAATCGTTGTGAGGATTTTCACGCAAGCAATTCTGAAAAATATTGAGTGTTAAATGTTTATGAGCATTTTTTAAAACGCCCCAAAAAGGATCACTTTCATCCAGATGATCATTATATGGGTGTATCTCGGAATTGACTGTGCAGATTGAGCTAAAACTTTCTGCAGAAATATAAATTAACAAGTCCTACTCATCGTAGAATCACCGTCGCTGGAGATTGAGCTATTGAGTTTTCGTGAATCCTTCAACATGGGTGAAAATGAGTCATTTCGGATAAGGTTCCTCCTACATAGTGTTTGATTTTAATTGAATAGGCGCGTGAAATTTTTACGGCAGGTATAACGCTCACAGGCCTACACTGTAAAAAAAAAGCGTAGACCGATAAACACTTGCCCTATCTATAAGTATTCATAAACCCTTAATGGGTTCATGAACCCAAGTATTTATGATAAGAAGAGTATATGAAAAAACATCGGGTATTTTGTTTAAATATTCAAAGATAAGGGCTTATGATTATTCGCAAAAGAGTATATTGTTGTACGGTTTCAATAAAAGGGCTTATTATTGTTATTGTTTGGATATGAGATAATTTATACTTATGTGATGAAGATGAATGCAAAACACCAAATATTAGATTTGTGTAAAAATAAAGCAACGACTTAATAACAGTCAAATCTATATAAAACAATAACGATAGTTGTATCGACCATTCATATATTATTTTGTAAAATACTATAGCAAAATGTGAAAGATTAATCGTTGTGCTTCCATTTATTGAAAAAAAAATGATTCTCACACTAAAATAAAACATTAGATATATGTAGTATGTTGTTTTATTTAGCCAACCAGAATGATCTATACAGCTACTCAGCGAAAGTTTCAGCAACAAGTAAGAAGTAGCTATTTACGCATGACTTATTTCTGAGTTATTGTTTCATGTTTCAGTCTGATCGGTCACTATGGTATATGAACAGGTGTACTGTAGAAATCATATATTCCGTTTATAATTCTTGTCTTTCTTTATTCTCATGCAATTTTCAATGCCATATGAATATTGTAATGTTGTTCCAATTTCAAGTAGCAAACATTCTACTATCCTTGTAACGGAAAAAATATTTCGATGGCGCAAATATTCTTCAAATAACTATCGAGATATATAGAATTGCGTATATATCCTGATACGCTGATGGACAACAAAGTGTAGATCAGTATCAGCTATATATTTTAGCCACCGTGTGTATAATATTAACAACAATTCCACACAGTAAGTTAATTCTTGTCCAAAATGAGTTCTGTGTGTTGTCTTTCAATACAATCGAATACAAGCGTACGCATTACAAAGCACAACTTTCTTCTAACTTGACTTGTTTAGAACTGAACTCGACTCAACTGCCTTCAATACTCTTTTCTATTTCACATAGAACGCGAGTTTATATACTAGAGAGAGAATAAGGAAAATATAAATAGGAGAGAGAGAAGGGGATACAGAGAAAGAAAAAGATATCTAGAGAGAAAAGATACAGAAAAATTACGTACTATTCAGTGGACGATTATGTGTTGTCATATGTAAGGATGAATATTAGTGATGTAAACTTAATTACGTCACTGCAGGATGTTCATCAGCTCTATGGCTTACAAGTGGACGTCCGGCGGTTCATATAACCACTATCTAATCTAGTCCTTTACGAAGGACGTACTTCTTGGCACAATCCTGTTTACGTTAAATTAGCGAACGTTGATTGAACCTAAATGTTTTTCAATCGAATATGTCCACCAAAACTTGCTCAAATCTTTTCTATGAAACTCAGACGTGTATTTAATTATGCAAGTCTATTGTAATAAGGTTGTTACTGAATCGATTTAAATGTTGTTTGATTAATAGGTATATTAGAGAATAAACCTAATCTTTCTTCTTTTTTATTTCATTAAAAATGATAATAGTCTTCTGATTTGGTTTAATTAAACGAAATATTTTTCTATCTGCAATTCATAACCAAGCTACTATTGAGTGAAGAATTTTCTTTATTATAAAAATTATCTTATTTAGATTGCTTATATGGCTACTGTGGAAAACGGCTCATGCATGACTTCAGATGTTTATGAACAAATTATCTCTCGTCGCATATTATTTAACAATATGTTAGATGACTTTTTATTAAATTGGCAATCAACAACATATACCTGCATATATTAGTCTTTTGGTGCCGTGAATATTTAATTTATTTATATGAATGAGCATATATATTTGCTTCTGTTCTAGTTATTGATCATCAGAATTCTACAATAGCTGAATTAGTATTATGCTCAATAAATAATTTCTTCATTTATATCATTTTATAATTATATTATTAATTTCTATTATTTAGTCGTCGTTGTAGAATATGATCAATGTATAAATTTAGACGGTTTTAGAAAAATTATTATTTTGTGTATATTATTTGGCAACGTTTTAAATATCTTTTTTTCAATTGGCGATCAACAACATATTCTAGAAAAAATTATATTTTTCAGGTGAAATGATCATTTAATTGTATTTATATGAATCAGCATATATATGTCAGCGTCCAATCTCGGATTCAGGCCAATCTAAGATTCGTCTAGGCCAATGTTAGATGTCAATTATGGCCTAGTTGAAACTGAAATTTCAGATTGGACTAACACTATTTCAGGCCATTCTCGGATTGATCAAATATATCCAGTCCAATCTTAGCTTGGCCTAAAATTGTTAGGCGAATCTGAGATTCGACTAGGCCAATCTTGGATTCGACTGGACTAATGCGTAATAAATTCTAACGATAAATTCAAGTAGTAATGAGATAATTAACTGGAACATTATTTTCAACGAAATAGATAATATAAATACAAGTGAACGTTACAAAACAAAATTCAATTCATGATATAGCAACTATATGAATTGAAAAAACTATCATCAATGTCCCATATTTTTACAATTAGAACCTTTTTTATGGCACTTTGTTGAACAGCATACACCATTTTGAATTGAATTTTGTTTTCTAACGTTCACCTGTATTTATATTATCTATTTCGTTGAAAATAATGTTCCAGTTAATTATCTCATTACTACTTGAATTTATCGTTAGAATTTATTATGCATTAGTCTAGTCGAATCTAAGATTGTAGACATAACAAAAGAAAGATGAGAATAACAGAAAAGATAATCGTGGAGGATGATATATGTTTCGGTCAACAGAAAAAGCAACAAGCTAATCTTAGTTATAAACACATGAACGGCAATATATATGTTGAAGAGGAAAAGTCAGAAGATAAAGAGTGATGTATGAAAATTCATAATAGAACGTCACACTAACCATAGAAACTAGTTAATGAATGATTTACGATTATCTTGAAATAGCAACATCTTTTAAATTCTTCATTTGTTTACCCTTTTTGATTTCAGTATAGTTAACCTCTCAAATATCCAACTTTCATTTTTTCTCAAATTTTTCAACTAGTTTTATCAGCAGAATATTTCCCCATGCTTTATATTCGGTATGCATATTTACTTGGATAAAACCAAGTCAACTTCGAAGTGCACATATTATTCCATGTAGAGCATGTCCAGAAAAAGATACAAGTTGAATGGCATATTTTTAAGCCAACGAATTCCTGCATTCATACAATGTGTGTTGTCAGTTGTCCATATTGAAGGATGACTATCACTTGTCGAGTAACATATTTTAAAGGCACCATTAGGTTTATTTATTTTTGAGTGCAAACAGTTAAATAACTTGATACGTTGATGACTATAGGCTCCTAAAAAAATACGATTGCATTTTGAAGAATTTATAAAAAAAAAAAAGAAAATATTATCGTGACTATGGCAATAGATATAAATTTCATAGTATTTTTATCAAATTTTTGTATCAGATCTTCGAAACACATCATAGTTATTATCGTCTATGTCCAAAATCGGATTTGTAAATCAATAACAGTGTTAAATTCTTCTACATTCAGAAGAAGCAAAACGTAGAAATTGCTATTCAATCACTCGATAAGGCAATATCGATTTCATTGTTCGTAGATATTTCATCAGCGTATATCAGAGTTATATACTGATGGTTTATCTTATGAGTAATTTGAGGTTATCCTATGTTTGTCTTTCTAGAAAGAGAAAATAACACTATTATGAATCAACTGATGCACCTTCAGTAATACTTTTCTCTATTTGTTTATAATTTAGGTTATTCATATAGTAGCTTTAACGTAAACTAATAAGCTATGATTCATTTGCGAAGAATTCGCGTATCACGTGCCATCAGAATCACTAGAAACCGATTTGATTGAGCGCAGTTTTTCTACTTTATAGTTTTTTTTATAAAATATTAAATCAATACTTTTCAAACCTTCAAAATTGACAAATATTTCATATCACTGACCGTCTTAAGAATACCAGCTGGAATTTAGGTAGTTATTATTTAGAAGACGACCAATAGAAAAAAATCCTTATACTTATGATACGGAATACAAAAAAAACTATGACTCATTGGCAGTAACGTTCTTTTTTTATGGCACCTGACTTTGTTTTAAAGCGTAAAAGCAAAATAAGCAACCACTGGTTCGAACGCATAATTTTAACATGAAAAATGTACACAAAGATCTGATTTGGAATATAGTATTTATCTTTCATCTGTATGGCTATTCTAATTATTATTGCATTGTAATAGATTTTTCGCACGCATGCAAAAAATCTATCAAAATATGCTTGAACTCAAGTTTGCTCACTTTGTATAATATGAACATTCTTTGAGGTTTATTCTAAACTGTTATTGAAATAAATTCTATTTTTCTTACCACTCATATTTTTTCAACTAAAACTTGCTTGAAAATTGATTAATCCAAGTATTAGTGCAGCGATTTCGAAAATGTTTTGAAGATTCATTTAATAATAGTAATAAAGAACATTGTTGTAAAACCAATGGTGATAAGAAATGTTCATTTTCGATATATTCCAAAGTGAACACCAACATAAAATAAGTATTTATTTTATACTATATAAAACAGTCATGAATGATGCGATATGATTCACAATATTAGTCACTCATAATAATATTCATTTTTTCTATTAGTACTTTAGGTTCGTTTCGAAGTACGTGGTGCTTTGTTGTTTTTCGTTTATGTTTTAAAAACTCCAACGCATTTCTTCCCCCTAACTTCATGATTGTATCGATCATTCATTCATGATAAACACATATTTGATAAATCACTATATTATAATTCAAATTGCGTTTCAGAATGAAAACCGTTGAGCTACCAGCAAAAAACATGCTTCGACATAAAGTCGAACGTCATTAGTTTAAAATTTCAAAATTATTTTCTTCAAATAAGCTCATCCAATTTTACTTATGGTCAGTGATATATCGAATCTAAATCTATAATCAAAATTATATTTATTGCATTTCAACTTATTGTTTCTTTCGAAGGAAATTCATATAGTAAAGATTGTAATCAACATATTCTTAAGAACACGATTCCCCCAAGAGACGCCATAATAAAATCCCATATTGAAACAGATGCTCTATTTTGTACATCAGAACAGCAGTAAAAATAACAAAGAAAATATCTTTTATGACATATGCTATCGACTGGCGAAAAGACGGACGAAAGCAGTACTCAGGCAATTTGACTTTAATTTCGGATAATGTTGGTAATCGATCAGATGTTGTCGGTAATACTGCATTGAGGTCCTGGTCTTCAAGTTGATATTCATCGAGATTTGTATGGTACTCTTCCCTTCCCATCCTGTCACACTGCTGTTGAGTTAAATGATATGTACTGGCAAAAAAAACAGAAAGTAACGAGTGGCTACGAGAAATCTTATGACACATTATTAAAGGAATGTGCTTAGATAACCTGTTTATTTCAATATCAGAAAGCACACCACAGCTGAAACGCGTAAAAGAGAGGAAGAAAATACGTATATTTACGCTTTCACACATTTAGAGTATAACGCTAGGCCAAACACAACAAAAAGCGATCCAAGTAATCACACCAGAAGAGAGAACATATATAGTAGTAACAAAGGATGATATGATCCAAGGAACAGAGAAAAGAAGGAAAAGGTGGTACTGATAAGGTGGAGCCTACAACAATTGGCCACGAAAGCAAAATGTGTGTCCGCACAAATGTATCAGAAGAAAAAGAAACGAAAAATAAAAAAGCAGAAGAATTGATGCACCTGTTCAATCAGCAAAACGTAAGGAAAGAAAAATTGATATTACCTATATGAAGTCTATATTCGAATGGATTCCTCATCATGAAAAAAAACATTTGAAGTCGATTATAACATCTGAGATCCCTCGACAAATGATAGATCTTATCACTGTTCTGTTCAAATTCATTCATTGTCTGGAGACAAACGACTCCACTTGATAGCATCATGAAAGGTCACATTGAGTGTGGGTGTGGTTCTTCTTTTATACGGACACACCCAAACCCAAAAAAAGCAGAATATGATCGAAATCTATTATTACATATGAATTAATTTCAATCATATTTAAATAAATACATTTAAAAAGAAAATAATTGAAATATAGTAATTTTAAGTAATATATAAGATTTGTAAGATATTGCAGATTCAGAGCATGACTACACTGTAAAAAAAATCCGTAGAATACTAAACCCTTAAGGGTTGATGAAAGTGCAACGTATAATAAACCCTTTTTCCGTTTTTGAAAATTTTCATAAACCCTAAAGGGTATTTTCCACATAATCATAAACCCTTTAAGGGTCTAGAGGGTGTGGGTGTGGGTGTGATTCGGTATTGCCTTATTGAATGAGGAAAAATGAAATTTGGACTGTAGTAGTTTGGACCAGAGCTGTTCACAGGGCCAATTTTATTGCCCTGCCTGTCATTTTGGGATCGCGGCCCTGTTCTGCCTTGCCCTGCTAATTAAGAAAACTATTTTTCATGCTTAAATTGAAGCTTAAGTAATTTTTCTTCTTTGAAAAATAATTCAACAAATAGGATAAATGATTAACAAATAACAAATTAGTCCTATATCAATGATTGAACCTCATGATCATCACACAAACACAAATTTATCAATCTATTTACTATTTAATAACGACATCTGATTTTTTAGTTTCTTTCACGTTTCCGAGAAAAATAAAACTGCTGTTACTTTCAAACGAAAGTCAACACATGCAAAATTTGCAGGGCATGAAGATATAGCCCTGCCCTGTCCTGTGAACACCTATGATGCGTAGTATATGTGTAATTTCAAGGAATAAGTTACTAACTCATCCAACTTTCTTCAATATTTCAGACTAAACTAAAAATTAAGAACTATACCAATTCACCATATATCATCCAAAATTTTTATAAAACTGTTGCATCTCTGATAAGAAAACATTTAGTGGATATGAATTAGTTTTTTTCAAAATAAATTATTCCTGTTGAAGGACGACAGTCGCATTACACGAAGTCATGCATTGCATCTTTATGGTAACGTTTCTGTATGTGTTTGTGCTAGTTTCTAAAAAACTCAATAAACCTGTAAATAAATGAAATATTCAAAGTAGTTAGCTGATGTAATAATCGTAATAAAGTTTCGATATTTGAAGATAGGAAAACTGAACTGAAGGAGAGTGATCGATCAGTTGCACTTAGCATTTCTTGTTGACTCAGTAGTCTTAATCAAATAAAAATTCATTGTTCTCATTTACCTAAATCTACGTCAGTCGAATGTCAACATCAGTGCATGACTCCTGATATTTTAAAAGTATCAGTATTTGTACGAAGAACTTATTAAGGGGTTACCCTTTATTATAGTAATTTACTAATGATGGAAATAGCTATTTCCTTCATTTCAATGAGCCATAATTTGTAAGAGTAATTATTAAAAGATTGCCAGCATGATCTAGGGTCTTAGCAGATACGTGTGATGGGACTTTGTAGTATTTTTCATCATCTGTTCGGCAACAACAAAAACAACATTGAAAGAGTTGTCAACTTTAGGCAACATATTTGAAATAATAAAATCGTTCAAGTGTAAAAAAAGCATAATAGATGCTTTCTAAATGAAAATAAGTTTTTGTAAAGTCACTTCAGCTATAAGTACCAACTAAAAATTTGCTGATGAAATTATAAAACCAGTGGATTATACTACAAAAATTTGCTATATTTATTGAAAAAATAATCTTGACAGAATATTGACCTCTTTAACAACCCAAGTTATCTTTGTGGGCTGAGTAGATTAATCAAAAGCTAAAAATCCAATGAATCGCACAATGTTTGAAATATTTTCACTAGAAGACTCGATGCTCGCTAGATGTAATTAATCATATGTGGATCTCTTCTCTCTGTAGTCGAAATTTGTTGAGCTTCTAAAAGTCAACAAATCAATTCTTATATGCAGCGAATACATTCTCAAACTCGTCCGTAAAAAAAAGAATAACCTTGAAAATAAAATCCTTCTATGACGAATATTTTCACAGCATTAGAAAATTCTGTTAACAGTACTGATGGAAATTTCGTTCTCCCTATCGCGTAGATCTTAATCATGCACTTAATAATTTGATGCAAAATTTCGGTTGCTAAAAAAGAAAGAAAATACTTCTCTTGCCAATAGAAGAGTAAACAATGAAACAACTATGCAGAGCAATAGACGAGAGAAAATGTAAGTCTCACAACAAAAAAAATACTTACATACGACAACGTGACAAAACATTCAATAAGTACAGTATTTTTATTTTCAGTTCTGCAAATGGAATTCATACATCGTACACTTTCACTGTACAGTATCTATCTTCACTAGAAAAATACCAGACGATAATGAATGAATAAATTATAATTAGTTGAATTGTTCACCTTTGCCAATCAATGTCAACTTCATCGATTTCCCCAAAAGTCCAGTTAGCGGTTATTGTGCTATTGTCTATTCTACTCATATGGACTTATAAATCATGTTCGCCATTGCCTGTTTCACAATCAACTGTTCCGGCTTTAGTGAATTCACTACTAAACATTTCATTGAACGATACGAACTGTCAACTATCACTCGTAGAAAGTGATGGATATTTTTGCGAATTGGATTCAGCCTGGATCGAACGTAAACACGTCTATTCTTCTCAGGATAAAGAGAATATGAAGAAACGTCCAGATACAATTTATTTTGTATCAACTTGGGAGCCGAATTTTCATTGTTCACATGCTCGACGAATGGGCATTATGGGCGACGGTGGAAAATGGGTTTGCGATGTCTATCGATTGAGATCACGTGATGATTGTTTAATTTATAGTGCTGGATCGAGCGGTGATTTTGCATTTGAAATTGAGATGAAAAAATTCGTGCCCAATTGTGAAATTCACACCTTCGATAAAAATCTGTATGTATGTCCGACAAACGTATGCACTTTTCATCAGGTCATATTTGGCGATGGAATTCAGCCGGATGGTTCGAAGAGTTGGACGAGTATCATTCAAGAGTTGAAGCATACTAATCGATTTATCGAAATTCTTAAAATTGATATTGAAGGTGGCGAATATGCATTCTTTCCTATTCTCTTGAATTCGAACAAGAATTTACTTCCACGACAAATTCTTATTGAAGTTCATCCGACTAATGTTACCCTTGTTCATGCTTTCTTCGAACGCTTGCGCAGCAATAACTACGTTATCTTCAGCAAAGAAAACAATCTTTACGCAGGCCCTTATTTTTTTGAGTTTGCTTTTTTGAAATTAAATCCAAGTTTTTTCAATCAATCTCATAATAATAATACTCACAAATAAATGTTCAAAATAGGAATCTTCATGAAATCGGATATCGCTCTCAATTGAGCGAGACTCTTGCAAATGTTTGATGTGAGGAAAAAACGCACATGACCTCTGCGAAATCCAATTTCAATCGTGTGCTCTGAATTTCGTCGTTTTATAGTCGAATCAAGGGAGAAAACTAGACCATACCTAGCCATAACATGCTGCAAAAAAAATGTTAGCTATTTCAAGCCTGCTATTCACCTGTGCTACGGTGTATTAGCCGGAGTTCAGCGAGCGAAAGCCTAACTACTTCATTGTACTCCAATCAAGTAAAATGAAGTGTATGAGCTTTACTATTAGAATGACGTGCACTGGCTGGAGTATGAGGGCCTCGCTTTTCTCTCTTGATTTGAATAATTTATTAAATCCTCACTGAGAAATATTTATGTTTTGCAGAGTACCTTCTCAATGTCGTAGAAATGGATATGCTCGCAACGCCCGTTTGCTGACTCATCTGTTTATTGACAGATAGAACCATTAAAAAAACACTGATAACGAAAGAACTGATGACAAACAATGTTTTGCCTTCGATACATGTGCGTTTGGCATATCAGATAAACGATATAACATTTTGACGATGATATGTAACGTCGAAATCAGATTTTTTTCTTGTTCTTTCTCTCGCTTTATGTCAACCAAATTCACATAAATCTAGCATTTTATTATGTGAATCGCTTGTATGAAATAATCATTAAAAAAAACTGTAATATATAATCGTAAAAGAATTACTAACAATGTATTTACTGATTCTATCTTTGTTGATCAACTCTGTTCAAACTCAGCAAGATATTTGCTCGTGTTCATGTTGTATTGGTGTGTCGTGCTCTCCTGTTATTGTCGGTTCATTTTCCGTATCATCATGTGCAGTAGACACATGTCTTCAACTGTGTCGTACGTCTTACTATCAATGTCAAGCCTATATTCCTAATGGACAAGCTATGGGGCAATGCTCATCGTCTGTGAGTCCTTTGTACCAGTGTAGATGTGATTGTTGTAATACAGGTTCGACTAGTTGCGTACCATCATTTGTTGGTTACGGTAGTGCATACCAATGTAACACTGCTGCCTGTAGTATTTCTTGTGCTTCACAGTATCCAAGTCAATGTGTATCCAATCAAAATGGACAAGTAAGTGGCACATGTACTGGCCCGATTACCACAACAACAACGACTACGACGGTTAGAACAAATATTATTGGAACCGGTTATACTTGTTCGTGTATGTGCTGTTCATCAGGTTCTAATTGTGTAGCAAATGTCGGCGTAGGCTTCACTATAGCATCTCAATGTTCGTCATTATCTTGTACGCAAGCATGTCAAAATCAATATCCAACCTATTGTCCTTCCATACCCTCGTTGGGTCAAAGTAATGGTATATGTACAAATCAAGTTAACGGAAATATACGTTGTCAGTGTCGATGTTGTACAGCAAACGGATGTCCAACTTATGAGATAAACACCACTGGAGATTGTACATCATGTTCTACGTTATGTCAACAGCAATCGCCTTGCGGTAGTACGAATCCTGCAGCATACACTTGTAGTACAAATACAAATAAATCAAAACAATCAGTAGAATTTTCCCTTTTAACGATTAGTTTTTTATTAATAGCAGTTTTACTATAAAAACTGCTTTTGAAATTACTAAAATGTATGTATAACTTAATTGTAACATGATATCGTTTAATATTGATTATAATAAAGTGAACTAGAAAATGATAAGATATTGTATTGGTTTATCCATTAATCTCCGGGTATTTATTGAAGTGCCATATGTTGTGAAAATGAAAGACATAAGAATAAGTAACCAGGTTGACTCATTTTACAAGCATCTATACTGACTTTATCTATAGGTTAAATATGTGACAACATTTTTACTCAGGGAGAGTTTCATTAAATAGCGAAATTGACTTTTTACAGCTAGTCAATCTATTTTTATTATACGTTTATATGCTATCTACAAATGCCGATTTGTACAGCTTGAAGTCTATAAACTTAACAGATGTTTTCAGTTAACAAAAAAAACGATTTTCGATTTGGCATAATCAATCATGAAATGTGATTTTCTCCTCAAGTCAGCTGATGTCTATTTCAAAATAATTCCTTGTTTGATTAGTTTACCCAGTAAACGTTTACCTCTATAATAGTCATAAAAAATCCCGAGATGAATCACTTTCTCCGATATTCTAGTCACAAGATAAGCACGATCCGTTCTGATTTCAAACAGTTTTAAAGCAGCTAGAGCACATGTCGCCCATATAGATCATGTATCGGACTGTGAATAGTTCAGCACAAGCAGCAAACAGCTCAATGCTTGGTTCCTTATCGGCTTGAAGGTTTTGTTTTTAAATTGCTATGAAACAATCTTTTCTTTTTCATTCATATACTTTACGTTCGCATGTACACTTTGAAAGAATCCTTTGAATAAAAGAAACTGATTGGGTCCTTATTCCAATACAATGGTACGATCGTTTTTTTTCATTTCAACAAAGAAAAAACTTAATTCACATTGAAACAATGAAGCTTTTATAGAATGATCACAATATCTTCTGATATTCTGTTGTAAAATTGCTGTTTGTTAATAATTAGAAATATTTCTTACGCGTTATTTTAATATTTTTATGAATGAAATTCTTTGAGTTCGTTGTGTGCTTTTAGT
The DNA here is from genome assembly GCA_905331475.1 of Rotaria socialis. Taxonomy (NCBI): domain Eukaryota; kingdom Metazoa; phylum Rotifera; class Eurotatoria; order Philodinida; family Philodinidae; genus Rotaria; species Rotaria socialis. Next base: position 17,078 of record CAJNYU010001667.1, on the reverse strand, counting down.
AATAAAAGAATTCAAATCATAAGTTTCAAAAAAAAGAAACGAACTACTATGAATATTCGTACAGGTTTAACTACAACCAAAAAATGACTCAGATTTTTTCTAATTATTTGAGGAAATGGATTCGAATTAGATCGGCATCATTCCAGGTTCCAAGTATCAATGCTAACAAATGTCGGCCAAAACTATGTCGCAAATTCGACATAGAACGTTTCAGATGTAGATTAATCAAATTCTTCGATTGCACACATTGAAAACAATCTTGCTTCTCTGCTATAATATGTCTTCTCGGGAATAGTATTGAGTGTTTTTTTCTGCCACAAAGAGAACAATATCAACCCAATAGTCATACTATTTGGAACTGATTTACATATGTTTCGAAGCAGTAAATGTGTAACGAATAGGATTGGCTTCCAACGATTCAAATAATCAGAAACATTGGCTGAATTTTGTTTTTCGGGCCTTTTTCTTGAAGCTTTCCGCGATAGACAAATATCGAAATACGAAAAAAAAAAATTTCGATGTTGACAGTCACTATTTAAGTTCTGTTGCGAATTGTAAAGAAACGAATCTTATAATAATTCGACGATCATTAGTAAGACAAAAAATGCAAAAGAATAGTCTAGTTCTAGTTGTAAGCTATTGTTTTCTTATACTTGACTTAATGTTTGACAATAAAGAATAAATTCCTTTGATATAGTGTTTGTTTCATCTTGGCTTGGTAGCTTTTGCAGACGAAGCAGCGAATGCAATAGAAACCGCATGCGAAAGTGTAGCAAACAAAACACAATCGGCTGGCATTATTCTTGAAGTAGTGTCTAATGTTGTGAGTGCCAATCGAGAACTACCAAGCGATTCGCTCACTAGCAAATATTTAGAAGAGCCCACAAATATCATGCTATTATCAATGCCTGGTGACGGATGTAAGACTTTCTTCACGCTTTTAAAATCAATAATTCAACGAGATTTGACAACTGGCGGAAAGACGGTTGAATCAGCTACAACAGCTGCTAATGCGCTCATCGAAATTGCTCTCAAGCCGTTCGCACCCATCGTAGAAAAAAAATAGATTGATAGATGATGAGTTGAAACAGCGTTCCATTCTTGCCGATTCTATTTTTTATTCTTTGCTTGATTTTCAATAAAATTTATTTAGAATACGAAAAAATATTTACAGTCAATTAAATCCAACAGTGTCGTGCTGAAAGTGTAAATGTAATATCAATAACTGCTAGTTGGGTGATACTATGGCTGTGTGGAAGTTGTTGAAAAGAGTATTACAGTTGCTTCTCTACGAAAAACAACAAAGATTGAGTCATTAATACCTAAATCGACTACCATGTGTATTCAACCGCTATTTTTCTTTAAAAAAATAATAACTCAAGATTTTAAAGTTGTCCTAGCGTTTTTTAACAAAGGCATATACGGTCATTCACAACAAGCAGCGGCGTTATTTGATTCTAGCGAAGATTCGATGCATGTTGCCATCGCGTATACTTAAGGATTTAGCATCAAATGACAATAACAATAGATAGTAAGAAACGGTTTTGCCAAATCTAGTTTCAAATGTGTCGACTATCATTTTAGTCGTGGCATAAAATGCAATTATCAACGATAATAGTTTTTCTGACTTGCACAATATTTTACACGGGTGCTTATAACGCGCGTGTGTACACTAATGAAGCTGTTTTCATTAGAATGCTGATGCAAACAAGAGATAATTACGGTTGTGATGCGATTGTTCCTAGTTGCGGTCCAAAAGGTAAATGCTGTGATCGACATGATGCATGTTTTAAGCAACATCGCTGCCGTGCAAACAGTTGGGGTTGGTCTTGTAAGTGAACTTGAACACGATTCTCTTATCTATTTATTTATTTCGATATCTTGACAGGGATACCAGGTGCAGCATTGTTCGACCCATGTGCTCGTTGTAATAAAGCTGTTTTCATCTGTGTTACTACTCTGTTTTTATGGCCTGGGCCAAGTGAATGTTGTGGAATTGGGAATTGCGGACAACATAGACCAAGAAAAAAATCATCTAGAAATAGTGCTCGGCTTCCCTTCAAAGTGAATATTTGAAATAAAGTGTGTTGCAATTCTATGAGACGAATATAGGAAAGATCGACTTTGGGAGAACATTTTCGCCTGGTAGCTGAGCATTTTAATTCGGAATATGAATCTGTTGAATAAAAATGAAAATTTATATCGTTGTTTCTTGAAGACTGAATGATCCGTCTTTTGTTAAAGAAAAGGCAGTTCGGTATAAAAGGATCAGAAGCTCAGAGAGAGTAGACTGCAAACTAATTTCTAGAAACAAAACCAAATATATCTTTTCGAAGCAAAGAGTGATGGCTTGTTTGAAGATAAATACAGTGGCTGGCCATTGCGAATATTGAAGGAGACACTTTCGGTTATAATAGAATATTCTAGTTTAAAAGTAATAGCGTGTAAAATTTTATCATTTGCTTTATTGAATGTTAATGTGTTAGTAAAATTTAACAAGTATTCTTGATTGAGACCGCTGAAATAAATGTTTTTGTGAAAGATTATTGCCGATATTTTTTCATTTTTCTACTGCACTGGCTCTTGCATTTCTCGATTGTTGGTCGGTTCCGTAAGAAATAAAAATTGGCAGATTTTTCAAATTTGATTTTTCGTTTGCTTTTGTCATTTTCTATTGCACCCCAACGCTTAAGTAAATACATAACATTTTCAAAATCGACTTTTTTCCAATAAGTACGATCACGAAATTCAAACTTGCGCACAATCGCTAAACGTTCTGGTGAGTATTCTGTCAGATGATTTTTAGCCCATTTATTTATTCTTGAAGGCCAATTTTCTGTTAGAGAAAGCAGGCTCATTGAGTCAAAACATATATCCCATGAAAGATGTGAGAAGTCCCGACATAAATCTAAGTTAACCCAATGCCAATGAAAATATTCAAGTGAATTAACTAGTGGAATAAAAGGGCATAGATTCTCGTCTTTTTTCACGCTGATATTTGGTATAATAGTACGGCATAAATCTTCGTCTTCGTCTATGTGGTGTTTTCTTCGCCAATGAAACATATGTGTCTTGGGCGCCGTAAGAGTTTCACCAATGATGTCTGGATCGATTTGTGAGGCGTCGACTTGTTCTAAACTTTGTCTATACATGTTGAGTGCACTGCGTTGATCAGAATTAAAAATACTAGAACAATAGTTCTCTGCTATGAACAATGTTTGATAGCGGAAACGTGGGCCAAATACAGAAGGAGAACTAAGAATATCTATGACGAGATTGAATATAATTTTCACAGTTTTCCAATCATCCATGTCGTATTCTCCACCACAAATGGCCACTAAAACTTCCGCGGCAGTATCACGCGCATCGCCAGGACTGGCTTCATAATAGTGTCGATGGAATCCTTTTTCAGTAGGATCAATTGCGTTTTTCAAAATAGGAACAGGTAATGGATAAACAGATAGAAACTTGTATAGTTCCAAAAGGAATAGTAGATTACCACTGCGCGGTAGTCTGGAAAAGAGAAAGGATGACCTTACATTAATTACTGTGGCAAGCACGATCATAAAGTACGTATATCGAAATGGATAATTCAGAATGAATTCGCCTTGTTCGTTTCGTTTAGTAGAGAAGTTATTGGCATTGAATACCAAAGTAGCCAAATACGGAATTCGTTGAAGTTGTTTCTCTGTAAGGGATACAGTTTGATTTGATTTGACGAAACGAAATACATGCACGCCTTTGTTATGGGCTTCTAACATCGTCAATGCTGAAGCCATGGTTAAAAGTCAACCAAAGTATAAGTGACAAAAAACAAGCTAGTCCTTTTTTAAGTTTCTTTTACATTACATGCACAACACTAAAAGAATATATGAAGCATTTTTACGATTATTCAGATCGTTTTATTGCTGGAATTTTCCAAGTACGTGGTTGTGAGTTATCTGACTGTAAATGAATCACTGGTATGTTTACGTCATGGTACAACTGGTTTCGTGAATCCTGATACGTTATGATATTCTACGAATCCCTCCATTGATTTAAAATTTGCAGCCAATTCATGAACCTACTGCTACCAAGCAAATTTGTTCTGAGGTATGGTTCATATGGTTGAGATAACAATATACAATCACTTTGGCGAACTTCTGTCAGACTAAATAGAGGTCGCTTAAGACTAGTTTTTCGATGTCATGAAAATCTTTGGGAATTAGACAAGAGAAATCAAGCAATGGAATAAAGCTTGATTTTATCTCTCTACAGTGATTTTGTTTTTCATTGGCCACTTTTTTCTACTCTATTAATTAGAATGACTTTACTTAGATCTTCAACATGCTGTTATTTATTTGTATTATCGGTTCAAATCGCATAGAGTAAATTACGTACACTATTGAATCTAGCTTATCTTAACCGATTCATATCGTTCGTATTTTTACTCAAAATAGGCACAACAAACGACCGTGTTTTAATTGATTTCAAACTCACGTGATAATCTTGAAAAAAACTAATTCAATTAGAGCGGAATTATATGATTCGTCCTATGAAAATAGATGTGTCCCTATTTATAGAAAAATCTTGCTTTTCTTCTTGTTCTCCAATCAATTCCTCGTTCAATATATTATTTATATTTTGAACAAAAAAAAACATAAGAATATTCAATCAATGCTAACAAAATAGAAATGATGACTAGGCATTTTTCTCGCTCATGACCGATTAAATTATTAAAATCGCTGATTCGAATGCTAATACTTTTACAAATCATCATCACCATCACCTCTATCAAATATGTCATTATTATTTAATCGTTCTAGATCCGACTCGGTTCTTGTTGCCAGTCCAGCGAACGCTTTCGATGCAGTTTTTTCACTTGCCATTGTTGGTGTAACGGATTCCACGGTTGAATTAGTTGTTTCTGATTTTTTCGCTAATATTTCATCAACCATACTTTGTAGAAACGTACTTATCGATGGTGCTTGTTCTGTATGTATAGTAATCCATTGTAGAGTATCTTTTTTAATTAAATATTCTAACGAAATATTCATATCTTGTTTTGTCCAATTGACTTTCCAACATCGAATACGTGTCACTTTAAATATGAGATTTTGATTTTTCTTTTTTTCATCAGCATCGAAACAACAAATAACTTCATTGTTTCCAATGGCCAATACACATTGACGAAGTTTTTCTTTTTTTGCATCGTTTATCGGATAAATCATTGAACATTTTCTTATTATAATATGACCGTAAAAGTTCGATGTACGTGCTAATAATATATAATCCTTAAATGATTTATTGTCGCGTAGAATTTCTAATTGTTGATAGATATCGCTGGAATATAAATCACGGCTTTGTTCGATTTCGTATTGTGCTTGAATAAAAAGAAGATTACGTGCACGACGATCATCAAGGAATTGTAAATCAAATTCTGGATTCCAATAGGATTTTTTAAAAACAATACAAGATTGTTCGCATGATTTTTTCGTTTGTTTGAATGATAAATAAGGCGATTCAAAATCATAGATAGGTCGTATCATATTTAATTCATTATCTTTTTGTTCGTAGAAATATAAAGAAAAAAATGATAAAAAATCTTCTTCCAATTGCATTTTAAGTCCACATGCATCGAGTAGACGAGATTTATTATCGTTAGTTGAAAGATTTTCAATAATAATTTCATGATTATTGAGTAGACATATTGCTAAATTAATTTTTTGATGATTATCAAGTGGTTCATTGGAAAATGTTTCAATTTGAGCATTGAAAAAGAACTCATTAAAATACGATGATGTTATTATATATTTATTTTGTACTATTGATTGTAAATAATATTCCAGTAACATACGTCTCTCTTCCGTGTCTCTAGCTGTTAAACTAAAGAATTTCTTCGGAGGAAATTGTTCAATATTTGTCATGGCTGTTGGTAGTAGACGTTGAAGTTCTTCATTAAATTTATGTAATTGAGAATAACGTAAACTGCAATGATGTACTCCATTTACATGAATATTAAATAAGGTATACGATTGTTGATTACTATTGGTTTCAGCCGAAGCTTCAGTTGTGTCTGGTATGGAAAAATGCATCTAAAGAAAACAATAGGATGCTGCATAACTCTCATCTCATTGAATCAAAAGACACGTTTCCTTGATAATTAGCTATGAAATAGCTGATGGTAATATTTTGGTTCGGCCAACGAAAATAGAAGTAAAAACTTTCATTCTTCCTCGAATTAGATCCATGCAGGGGTCAAGAGGTCAACAACAATATACTGCATGAATCAGATATTGGCAAAAATTCTCTTGAATGAAATAGTCGTACCAATTTTTCGCACTCGATTTTGCTACAATCAAATTTTAAACTATTCTGAATAGCAGAATACAAACCGTATCTTTGACTTGATGATGTTCAACAAGAGATTAACTCACTTTAGCATCTACGTACGTTGAGTTCTTTTTATTACGTTAAAATCAAAGAGATAAGACAGCAAAGAAAAATAATAACGATGCATACAACTAGATGCGCATCGACTAAAATTGAAAATATCCATTTTTATATACACTCTGTGCTCTTATCGTAATCATTGAGTAAATATTACAAATGAAGAAAAAAAAACGAATGAGAAATCTCGAATGATAAAAAATATAAAAAGACAAAAGTGCACTACACGTATAAATAAAAATAAGGTTTTCTTTGATTAATTATGACTCGAAACTAAACAAACCGGAATGAATAGAAATATATATTTCTGTGACACAGAAAAACACGTAGAATGACTTAAACATTTAAAAAATGCATAGAACTGATCAGATATCGATTGTGTAGCTATGAGATAATGCGAGATTCCTGCATGAGAATTTTTCTAAATCACTGCTATTTATTTATATTGTTTATCGATTGTATTTCGCGATAAATACATTGAAAACAATCATACATAAATTGTGTAAATAATGTTTGTAATTTCACTGGTTTTGCAGTATCCATTGTCGAACGTTTATATTGAAATATAAAATATTGTCCTTGAATATAATATCGCTCAATGATTTCCCATTCAAAATCGGCTATATGACCCTCCTCCAATTTACCGTCATCGGAACAAGCGTGCAAACGAAGGCGTGCTGAATTTAACGATACAATAACACAACCATTATCTTTACGTGAACTGCATGGGCATAGCGGAAATGTTATTGTATTATAGATATCGGTCAAGGTTTGTGCATATTTTATATATTCAATTTCGTCAGATGTTTTTAAAGCTGATCGTTGATTGATTGTAACATTTTTCGAACGACTTAATTGATCGACAGCCTAAAGAAAAATAGGAAAAACCGCACGTATACTTGTAGGCGAATAAATTCAATGATCAAGTTCGACTATATTTACCTCACGATAGATATAATCACGTGCTAATTGATATTTTAAAAGTTGATTTTCTATAGTTGGTGAAAAAATTAATTTACGCAAACATAAACACGTTGCATTAGCTGTACAACAATTTTGAATATATATTCGATGTGGATATTCATCTGAATGAAGTTTCCGTTCTAAACTTATTGAAAAAATTGTCGATTGACTTTATAGTTTAAAACATACGTACCGAAACCATAGTCGAGTATTTCAAAAAGATAAAAATATGGTGCACATGGTTCTGGTAGATCAATCTTTTTCACGAGTATCTAAAATAATTTTTATACGGTTAATGGAATGATTCTATTTTCGGACAGACTTCATAGACTTGATTAGCAGTCGAAAGGCGTTTTATTTTTAAAATTGTTATGGATCGATCCGGTAACATAATTTTTATTTCAACATCAACCGAAATAGAATCATCCTAGAAAACAAATTCAACGATGATTGAAAATTTAAAAGGATAATTTATTCTTACTTGATAAACATCTGCCGATAGAAATTCTTGTACCGAATCACAATCACTAATTACACGAACCGAACAAACTAAATGTATAGAATATATATGAATATTTATTTCAATGAGATAATTTTTCTTTTTACTCTTATCAAGGTATTGTTCAAGGCCACGTCGACGCGTATCTAATTGTTGATCCGATAATTTAAATGGCCATTTTTTTGGTAGAGAACTAAATGGAAAATCTGGAAATTCTTGTTTTAATTGTTGATGCAATGAAGCAAATTCTCGATAACGTCGAGAACATAAATGACGACCTGATGAATAGAAATTATAGGAATTCTACTAGAAACAAAAAAAAATTTACCAGCTATATGAATATTGAAGGCCTGAAAAAGAAAAATAAACGTAGTATTAAAAACAACTATTTGATTCTCACAGAATCTTCAAAACAATAATTTTACGATAATAGAAATCCTCATGAGTCGATATTCAATAACTTACATGAAATTTTCCGTCTTTAGCTTCTACCAAAGTATAATCCGGTATCGTAATCGCCAATGATCGTCGATCGGTATAATCATTTGAACTTTCGCTTGACTCTTCAGTTGAATATGTATCATTATTTTTTTCATCGCCTGCTGAAGCAATAACTTAAAAAACAACAAGAGAATATTTATATTATTTTGTTTTCTGTGCTTTTCTTTTTTTTACCAAGTAGATGAAGGTCACCATTGCAATTCTTAATTAAGTCAACAACTTGTTTGTGGGGTGCACCTTCAACATCGACTTCATTTCTTAAAGAAATAAATGCATAGATTTATTTAAGAGAACAGTTTGGTTACGTACACTCGAAGAATTTTATCTCCAATACAAAGTCCAGCTTTTTCAGCCGCACTTTCATTTGAAACAGCTGATACATGTTGTAATGGTGCGTAGAGTGTACCGTGAATCGCTTTTATTTGGCCCCCTGCAACAACTTGTCCGCGTACATTAAACCCAAAACCATCATTCGCTTTTTTAATAATTATATTCCTTGGTGTTTGTTTTGATGTTTCGGGAATATTCATTTTTATCGAATAGATATACTTCACCGAATAATTGTAACTTGTTGTATTTTTTCAGATTGACAGATGACTCATATTATCTTAGTAGATTCCGTTTCAGTTATGCACTTGATTTATCAATGCGAATTATACGATAATTCATCTATCAAATGAATTGATTATTGCCGTTTGTAATCAAATGAAATATTTTCTATTGTTGGCAAGTCATATAAATAGGTGTTTTCAAGAAAGAAATATTTTTTTAGTGCTGCTCTCTAGGATTAATCGGTTCGTTCTATTTTATAAATTACTATGCATACATCAATACTCCTACTAGGCATTTGATAATTACATTTATTTTTCAACTGCTGATTGAAACATTTGACAGTATTTTCAATTTATGAGGATGTTCAAAATTCGATATAGATGTCACCAGTGGCAAGCGTATTGATTAATAATTGAAAGAGAAAGCAACGTCAATCATTTATTCATTCAGTCAGTCAATTCCTTTGACAATAGTTCTTCTTCTTCTTTTCTGGTATACGATTAAATACCATTTTCGGTTGGTTAATGGTTAAAACCAATCAATAGATACGATGAACGGCTATATACACGATGTTGGATGATTTCTTTCTCGTCTCCGTTGTTGTGCATTATTTTATAATCAGTCAAGAATTTTATACGTCCATCCGTTCAATCTACACTAGTTCTTTTTTCTCTCTAGATTTTACACGTTATACTTCTTACTATTAACAAAGGTTAAATATTTATTTCCTTCATCATTTTTTTTCTGAAAACAATTTTCTTTTAGAATAAATGGCACGAACAAAACAAACAGCTCGTAAATCAACTGGTGGAAAAGCACCGCGCAAACAATTAGCTACTAAAGCTGCACGAAAATCAGCTCCAAGTGTAAGTAATGCATGGCAAATGTCGAGAAATTACGACTTTATGAACGCCTGTATTAGATAATGTTTTTGCGCGCCCTTAGTACTTGGGGGAAAAAAATGATATCAGATCAAAGCAAAGTTCTTATGATGCTAGGCAGTTATTTTCAGCATTCCTGATTAATAATAACCAAGCAATTATATCGTACATTCATCTCTTTTGATTTTGAATTCTGCGAATCGGTATTCGAAGGCTTGTGAGTATCACAAGAAATAGAAAGTCGTCAAGAATGACAATATAGTTCATAGTACAACTAAATAGTACGCAAAGGTCATTAATACTAAGTGAATAGGCACCATCTGCTTGAAATTGATTTAGTTTAAGCACTGGACAATCATAGGTCATTGTCTTCTGAGTTTTTCAAATTTAACATGGAAATAGAATTAAATTAATTTTTTAATTTTTAATAGACTGGTGGTATTAAGAAACCACATCGTTTTCGTCCAGGTACTGTCGCATTACGTGAAATTCGTCGTTATCAAAAATCAACAGAATTATTAATTCGTAAATTGCCATTTCAACGACTTGTTCGTGAAATCGCACAAGACTTCAAAACTGATTTACGTTTTCAATCGGCTGCCATTGGTGCACTTCAAGAGGCATGTGAAGCTTACTTGGTTTCACTTTTTGAAGATACAAATTTATGTGCTATTCATGCCAAACGTGTTACCGTAAGTTTATAATTTTCTTCTAAGTTAGAATTTCGAAATGAAAATTTTCCTTTAGATTATGCCCAAGGATATTCAATTAGCACGTCGTATCCGTGGTGAACGCGCATAAGAGAATAATTCAATGAACATGTACAAAAAAAATGTATTCTGCTTTTTTGGTCTTAATCGATTATTGATTTGTTCTCTATATATTATTTTGTTTTCTCAGGTTGGCTTTTATTTTTGATGTCAACACTATGTGTTCATTCAAAAATCATCGTTCTTTTTGTTGTGTTGTTTAGAACTATGGATGAAAGAATCCACAAATATCCTTTTCTTTTTCGTATCGAATGAAAATTGATTTCATCGGTTTTCTTTTTTGTATGTGTAGAATTTGTTTGTATCTGTAGCTGGTTGTATGTGTTAGAACTAAACCCATATTATACCGTTTTCAATTGAAATAAACATTTATCTGATTGTTAGTCGACGAAAAAGTGAACCCAAAATTTTACTATCATGGAAAATAGTCATCTTCAATTACTGCTCTAATGAAGAATGTGATTCATCACGTGTTGGTCTTGTTAAAGTGGGTAGAGAATGAATTCAATTTTATTGTTGAGTTGTTTATATCCTACAGGCGGAAAACACTCGGCGTAACATCCGATAAGACATTTATTTTACCGAATGAATGGTAAAAGAAGTGATTTATCGAGCTCTACAATGTTGAAGAATCAGCTGACATTTGAAAATATCTAGATTGGGTTTTCCGTCTGAGGACAAAAAAAAACTATACGAATTTATAGAGAAGTGTCAGAAAAGGTAGTCCAATTTCGAAAGCTTATCGACCGGTAATAAATTTTATTTTATTCAGATTAAGAATAATGATACCTCTCAATTCTTCATGATATTTTAACTAACGCATAACTATTATGCATCAGTTTGTTTTGCCATTAGGTATTATGGAGAATTAGGTCATTCATGTCTACAAGTAAACTAAATTGAAAGTTCTGAAGAAATTTACATACAAACATGTTTTATTTTTGAGTATTTGATTACAATACTTCATCCCCTCAATTTTATATCAATGCTGGCGTAGGCGAGAATATTATGTACAGATATCTATTAATAAAGCTTTCTATAGAGGTCCACGCAGGAGAAACTGTACAGATATCTATTAATAAAGGTTTCTATAGAGGTCTACGCAGGAGAAACTGTACAGATATTGTCATTTTCTCTCGTGACATAAATGGGGTTACTTAAATAGTCGTTTCGGTACTTATAATCTTGTCAAGATAGATAAATCTTGATATCTAGAATAAAAGTTGCTCTAGATTTGAAATCTTTCGATGTTTCTCCGTCAGGAGGTAGTAAAACCAGAAGATGCTTTTCTTTTTTGGCCATTCAGATAACCTATCTGCTCGTTTCTATCCAATTTCGTTGTTGTGAACAACTAGTTTTTTGTGTGTTTAATATGTATATTGGGAGATGTTGCGAATTCTCATCTTCCATAAATGGCAATATTGCTTATTTTTGATCATGCAGCAATTCAGAATTCTCGAAAAACTTCAACGTAGTCAATAACCTTTATGTTATCGAAAGGGCACGTCAACAGAGTGAGCATAGAAGAGTTGCTGTTTCAACTTAAGCTTAATTACTATTCGATGACAAAGCAAAACTTGTAATTAGAGAAAGATTTTTCAAAATATTGTGCTTTACATCCTTTTGCCCTTAAATTTGCGGGGCTAAAAATAGAACTCAATCATTGCTCTCATGCAACTAGCAATCAAGTACATTTAATGAAGAAGCGCGAAGCACTTCGATTTCCCGTACAAATTACTGTTCGATTTAGAGTGAGACATTTCTATTAAATTGAAATCTAGCGTTATGAATGATTTTGTTGCAAGAATTCCGAATACTGTTATTCATTGGATTGAAATCAAAAAGAATATTTTTCTTTAAAAATAAATTTTATTTTTAAGTTAAATTTTATCTGACAATAGCCATTAAAAATAAAGCACAAAAATAAATATCTTCCCTAAGCTTTCTAATTCTACATCGAATATCAAAATTTATGTTGATAATCGACTATTTGCGATAAAAATATTCGCGAAAAATCCTTGTGATTAACATCATCGATCGAACGTCGATGTCGTCGTTTATACGCCGGGCAATCTTGTTCGATTATAGTCATTATTAATGATCCATATTTGCTGTCGAATGTACTCAAAAATTCTTGAATACTTTTCTCATCATCAGCCATACTATATAGTAGAGAAAATAGGATTAGAATTGATCGATTGATTTTTAGTAGCAAAGATAAATCTTACCTACACAGATATCCAAGAAATGAATAGGATGGCCGCGGTGATTGCCGATGAATACGTGAATGAGAATTCAGAAATCGACTCATTTCAGGAAATGGATGATAACCCGTTTGCCATTTACTATTCACATAAACGTATCGTTTTTTTTATTCAATATCGAAAATAAAAACCTTGAAATCACTTACTGATTCAAATCTAAATCCACCGGATGAGTATGAACTTTCGTACTATGAAACAACAGAAACAACGAACCAACACAAATCAAAGCAACAATGAAATTCATTAGTTTCTTCTCTTTTTTTAGCTGCTAAAATTAATGTACTGTTTGGAAAGTGTTGTATATTAGTAGATCGATTTAGTACTGATATATAATTGTATACAAGTCTTACGTATATATATATAGATATATATATAATACAAGATGACAAGCAGTATTCGTCTAAAAGGCATGGCTGTCAGTAGGCGTTATTGCAGATCTCTTGATAGCATAATAGTTATTTCTTAAGCGTAGGTTTTTTTTGTTTATTCATTTATTGAGATTCTAGAACAATTAGAGCTGTGTTTTTTTTCTTATTGATTTTCTAATTGTCTATAGTGTATCTTTAAATGTTTTTCCTGTCACACATTAGTCAAGCGAAAACAGATAGGTCGATTGTGGGTGTAAACATTGATTCCATTATGGTTTGTTATCTTTTTGTTATTATTATCATTATTTGCCTTAGTCTTAATTAGGCCACCTCCGCTGCCAATATTTATTGTATTAGTTGAACTTTGTCGAAAATTATTCTTCACCGATGATCGATTACTGTTTAGTGTCATTAGCGAATTTTGTACCAGTCCGGATGGTTTAAATTGCATCATGATTGAAGATGCCGATTTCATTCTTGGAATTGGTTTACAACAACAACAACAACGAGATAAAAATAGTTCACGAAATTTGATACGAAACTTATCTAAGGGAGAGAAAACAGATACATAAAGAAATTCGATCTAAGATTGTTACCACTCATAATATTATAAATAATTGGATTGATTGATGAATTGAAATAAGGAAGAAAATGAGATATTAATGCACTAATCGTGACAATGTTCGCTGCGCCCGTACGTTCAAGATAGAGACGTTTAGGCTCGACACATTGATTATCTCCGTCGGATGTATCATTTGTCTGTGAATTTGTAATATGTTCGATATAGACAGTGATATATCTAAAACAAATTGATATTTCTACTAGATTTCGTGACTGTAATTATTTGTTTTGCTTTACCTGAATAAATTGAATGCATGTACTGGAATATAACAAATACCAAAAATAATTACAACGGATATTAACATTTTAGCTGCTTTTTGTCGATTTTCTTGTACAACTAAATTAGCTGACTTAGTTGAATTTCTTAAGCTGCTGCGATTAGATTCATCTGAAAAGGATAGAGATCAATCGAAGAATTTTTTATTATTGCAAATTTCTATTCGTTAATATGATCTACCTGAAAATATGAGTTGATTTGCATGAATTCTACATTTGTCATCGTTCAATATCCGTTCACTTGGCAACGAACTCCAAAGTACACGTGCAATACCAGTATATGCATATACCATAAAACAAAGCGGAATGACAAATAAACAAAGTGATATATGTAATTGATAAAGAAGATCCGTTAATGGATGTGAATCCCATTCACAACTAAAATAATATTATTTGCTTGATAAAAAACGAGTTAAACAAATAGATATTACTATATCAAATATTGTATATGTAGCTGATCTGCAAATTGTCGATTAAGTGTCATCATAAAAGCATCTAAACATACATTTTAAGAAATAGTTATTTGTTAATTTTTGTGTACTTGAAATATGATATGCCTGGGATTCAATCTATATTTGTATGTTATTAATTATAGACACAGATAGAGAAAAGAAAAGCAAAAAGGATGCATTTCATGAAAAGCATATAACAATTAAGATAAAAGTCTTTCTATTAGTCTTGAAAACAAAAGTCATAAAAACTTTGAATTTATCCTGAAACAAAAAAACAAAATCATTATCTAACCTGGAAGAACAAGTAGTAATGAAAGTATCCAAACAGAGAGAATTAAAATTCGTGCACGATGTTTTGTTCCAGTAAATTTCAATGGATGAACAATAGCTTGATAACGCTCAATTGAAATAGCCATTAATGTCAATACAGATACAGATATCGACATGTTCTAAAATTAAAAAAATGCTTCACTACTTTTCTTTCCAATAGTAACAAAATTTTATGACTCAAAAAGCGTATGAGCTATAAAACAATGAAAATTTTATTTTCTTCTCTTCATTATATGTGAGACATGTTATCTCTATTATTCATCCTTATTATTCAACATATTTCAGCTCAATCACATTTAACATCTAATCAAACACGTTTCGAAGTTGAACTATTAAATAGACTTGAATTTGAACATGAAGCTAAAGTAGTTGGTCATGGTGGACATTATCATTTTACAATATTCAATACAAGTTACGCTAGAAATGTATTAAATATCAGTTCGTATTATCTATCGATAACTTATATCGATAAACAATCACGTGAAGAACGACTTGATACGGTTGAGTTGCCTCCAGAGGAAGTTCACTATAAGGGCACGCTAAAAATGGAACATTTAGAAGCCGAAGGCAACTATTTAATATGTGTATTATTTCTTAAAAATAATCGATCAGGTTTAATTGGTTCAAGTCGTTTTTGTCATGTTGTTTCAGTGGCAGACACATGCCAATTGGACGAATTAAAAGTATCATTTGATAATCAACCTGTTTATCTTCTAATTATTTTAGTTGTTGTTATATTAGCTGCTATTGTTATATTTTCATTTGTACGTGCTTATATATATCGACCACGTACCATTGAAGATTATTTAAGTAAACTACCTGATGTTCACAAAGAAAATTTACAAGATCTTGCCGGTCCGCGTATTATTTCACGATTAAGACATGTAAATCCAGCATTGGATCAACTTTTGCAAAATGGCTCAATTTGTACGATTATTTCTGACGATGAAAATCAACCATCAAATCAACATGTCTATACAAATGCATCATTAGATACTATAGCCGAATGACGAGCGAACTACATTACGCATATTTTTCAAAATAAATGTTTAACTATAGCATTGTTTTTTATTCTGCGTTTCTAACTCTGGAATAATAAATGATAAAGTAAAACAATCGCATACCTGTATATAGTTAACGAATTTACAAAGAAATAAACCAAAAAACCATGTTTTAGTTACATCTTGAACAACTGTAGCTGGCAAACAAAATAGAAGTACTAGAAGATCAGCTGCGGCTAAATTCATTATAAACATATTTGTCACCGTTCTAAAAACAATAGATTGTAAAGATAAGAGATGATGTATTTTTCTATTATTTTCATTCTTTGATACAACCTCATGCTTCGATTTCGTTGTATAACAATAATTACAAGTATATTACCGATGGTACCCACAATGAAAACAATCACATAGATTACAATAAATACCCATTCATAATAGGTTGGCTTGACATATTTTAGAACTAAATCAAGGACCTTGTCATTCGATAGACAACGTCCAGAACCATCAATGAAGTGGCAACTGTTTGAATTATATGAACATAAGATCGATGAATTCATTGTTAACAAAAAGAATTGAATACTAAAGAAGAAAGTTTGAGAATCAAACAAAACACCCAACCAATAAGCAATTAAAAAGAAGAAGAAGTAGAAAAAGAAACTAAGAATGAATACACCAAGATAAGTACATGAAAAATGATGAGTTCTCTTTCACCATACTGTGCAGGCGCACATAACAAGAAAATAGTAAAAGAACAGATAGCTGTTTGATGATTGAACGCATACTGTTAACAATTATTCTCATTGATTATGTCAAAGCAAAAGAAGAGAATATATTAGTACGACATGAATATTTTAAAAATCTTAAGAACTATTCAATTTACTGCAAACAACACCGCAACTTATTTTTTTTTCTATATGTTTGTAATAAATGAATATATGAATACAATAAAAATATCTGCTAGGATAATAAAACGGATCAAAAGCAATAATACAAAATAACAAACTCTTTTTATTTTTGCTCATTCTAATAAAGGGTCCTTTCACCAAGATCCATTCAAAGTTCCCGGATCTGTAGAGGACTTTTCGCTGATCATTTTGATAATAAAATTTTCGAAACAAATTCTATTTTCGCGAAGATGAAGGTCAAATACAAAAAGTACACTTTTCTT
>CAJNYU010001666.1:0-11749 GCA_905331475.1 Rotaria socialis | reverse complement strand
GTGGTCATCGAAACCATGTCATTATGGCTTGGAGGTGACAACCGGAAGTACCATTGCTTTACTTGAACTCAGCGACGATCGAAAAATAAAATGACCTTTAGAATATTTCTTTTTGTGTAATGTTTTTTGTATAACTTTTTTGTCTTCACCCTAAACCAAGTTTGGTATGGGTATAAATACATATATACATTCTCCCTACAAAAACCTTAATCATAGTTCTGCAATAAAGAGATTTATCAATTCCGACATATGATTTCTCGCCGAACATTGCTTAGTCAGTTACTTCGTCTGATTCTCCCTCTACCAGTAGTCAATACACCCACATCAATGGTGTTGTATGCAGCAACTGCAAAGAACGACAAAAATCCTAATAAATTATGTTCACTAAATGAGTCCGAAACTAGCCTAGATCACCGTGCATTTACAAGCCATTCAGGTTTATACAATACATAACAGCTTGTCACTTGATTATGAGTTGGAGTACTGAATGTATTTTTTCTAGCTGACTTACACAATTTTTTAAAGTGCAAACAGTACAATGTAATCGTCTAGTAAGGATGCGAGTTGAAAAGCAAGAGATGAACTTAGCCTGCAATGCGAAATCAAGCTGTCCCTGACAATTTATATAACATCTCATTTACACATGACAATCTGCTCAACTAGTATGACAGTATTACTATCATATGTTGTTTTAGGGGCTCATCAGTAACATTGAAACCCCAGCCACCTACTACAGATGTTGTATCAACGGTTACTCAAAATATACAACAGTAAGTTGTGGTTGGTTTTCTCAATATTGTTTCTTTAATTTATAATTTACTCTAGGCTGGATATTTCCGATGACTGCTCGATGCTTGATGATGTTCGTATTTGTCCAATCAGCCAAGTGAGTGGAATATCATTTGTCGTCTAGAATATAGAAAATATTTTTTTTAATAAATAAATCAAAGCTTTATATTGCTAAAAATAAACAACTAATTTCCTGAATCAGTTTTTATTGGAAAACAAAATACCATAATATATTCCATTTCTGCAGAAACAATAAGTACATCAGTTGTTGTAGTACTTAGTTTTTTGCTATTTGTTCAAAAAATGCTTGTTGATAACTTTCTGGATTGAAATGACTGGACATGTTAATTTTTTTAGAAAGAATTTTGACTTTCCGCCCTCACATATTTTTTTCTCTTTTCTCAGCAAAATGATCCTGCATGGCTAATTGATTTGGACCAGCAACATCAAGGAGCTCTAGCAACAATGAAAATTGAGCTAGACTCTTTGAGCAATGAGATGGAAAATCTGAAAACGGGGATTAAGGAGTCGGATGATAAAATGAAATTGGGGGAGCATGAAAAAAAACATGGCTGAAGATAAGAAGAAACTGGCTGAAAACGACATGGCGCGCGCGATCAACAGAAGAGACGAGCCCAGGAGGATCATCCTGCCGTCTGAAAGGCCATCGAAAACGGCTATAAAACGACATAAAACGGCATTAATTTTCACGCTATTTCGCCGTAATCCGTCAGCTCGTTTTACGGGCCGTTCTTTTTTGCTAGAAAATGGCCACCGCTTTTAACACTATTCTCTTCGTTTTCCGAGCTGACGGAAAACGGCGCCGTTTTTTAACGTTTTACATCGTTTTTATGCCGTTTCAGGCCGTTTACGGGCCGTTTTCTTTCACCTGGAAAGCAGAAGCTGTGAAGATTGAATTTGAAGACCGTTTCACAGTAATCTGTGAGAAAATCGATCAAGCTCAAGCAAGGCGGGATCAAACGAATGAATAATGGCTTGAGTTGATCAATGAATATCTGCGGCAACATAAACTGGTTCGTGATCAGTAAGTTTTCTCGAATGGATAAAATTACTACTTGCTGCTAGATCGCTATTTTTCTAATTTAATCTATCTTGTTTTAATTCATAGTCGTGGTGTGCTAACAAGTAAGGCTATGACGAAGCGTCTCAATAATGGCAATTTCCACCAACATTAGATCAACAGCGAAAAATAAGGTCGATTTTGTGCATTAGAGTCAACTATACTCATCTTATTTTTCGTCTGTTATTGTTTTTCTTTATTTTGTTTTCATTTTGTGTGGCTTTAATTCTATAAAATTTTTGTTTTACTCGATCCGTAATATCGATTTGTAAATATTGTGCATTTTTTATTGAAAAATATATCTTGTCTTGACTGGGGAACTTTGAAGATTTCTATATCTAGATTTTGATAATTTATCGTGGTAACACACAATTAACTCACACTTTGAATTAGTTATGATTGAACGATTTTGAAAGCAATTTTACCGTTGAATTTTCGTTTCTCATGAAAATACTATTTAAATATTCCATTAGAACCCAATGACATATTCGCTTGTCAGAAAATATGGGCTAGAGTGTGAAATGTTGTTTTTATTGCATTACTTGAAGGTATATTCTTATATGTTTCAATTTTACTGATCGATACATTTTCTACGAAATGCTTGCATCGATTTCAGTGTCTATATGAAACGAAAATCTCTTTGGTATATTTACTAAGACCTTTTCTTCCATGAGAGTGTTCAAATGATTATTTTCAAGAGATTCTGACATGCTATTTTCTATGACCAAATAGTTGATGAATATTGGTGACACGACTGTTGTTGTTAGAATTTTCTCAAGAAGTTCAATTCAATGTTTAGGATTACCAACAGAATAAATAATGCGAATTGGTTTATTTCATTTCTTTCACATATTAAAAATATGAGTAGTTCTGAATATGCTTTAGAAACAAAAGGGAAATATGCAATGCATGAATAATCGCTTGTGCGTCATATATTTTAAGTGAATATCAGCCTATTTACTCTTTTAGATATGAGTTTTGTCAAACACGTTTGGGTTTTTCTTTCTTCTTTATCATCATTCGTTATCTATTCTTAGGTGAAGTTTTTTTTATTCCTTCGGAGTATATTTACCAACAATTCGAAAGAAGATGCTTAAATAGACAGAAGCAGAACAGAAAGTATAGTTATTCTATAAAGACAAGCAAACAGCATCGGTCACGAAAATTCTTATCTACAATAGCATATTATAACTTCGAAATATACTACAGTTTCTATTACTTGGGTGTGGTGAGTAAATATTTTGGAACGTTGCTGAAGCGAAAGAAATTTTTTGAATATAATATAATTAAAACATCTAGTAACTGCCCATAAACTTATTTTATTCATCAATCGAAGCACACTGGCACCCTTAGTGAAGTGAAAAGTAGAACCTAGAATTTTATATTCGTTTCCTTATGAGAAATTTAGAATATGTAGAGCCGTAGCATATTAACCGTAGTTGTCGAATTTGTTGTTCCACATTTCCCGTCTGTAGGGTGTAAGATACTACTTTTACTATTTTTGGTTTTAATTTGTGGTTTGATTTAGTGCTTTTAACTTTTTAAACCATGTCTAGTGTATATTTTAAATTTATCTGTCCTAACATCGTTTCATTCATTTTTGAAGTGTTACCAAGCAACTGCAGCTTCATTTAAATTCAAATTCAAATAAGGGATTCCATGAATTTGAAATAAATTCTCCTTGCGATTAATTCTCTCGGTAACAAATTAAGATAATTAAAGTGAGAGAGAGAGAGAGAGTCCGGGATGATCGATATAGATTGTGTGAATCTGTAAGGGGCTTGATATAATAGACTGCACGTAAGACATAACAGGAAAAGAAAAAGAGATAGGCTTAACAATAGCATAGTATTATAGTTTCCTGGTGAATCATATTTTTACAAATCAAATAAAGTTAAGGATTTCGTTGCGAATCTTAAAACTCGATTAAGTACCATATGGTATCAAATTGTTTTACTCTACTGAATTGTTGCACGGATAATGAAAGGATCATCATTTCCTAGGATATTATAAAATGATTGTAACAGTTTAAGAATATCAGTTATGCTTACACTAGTATTTGTTTGCCCAAGCTTTTATTTCATTGGCTTGATCTTATAATCGATTTTTAAAACCAGCGCCTACTTAAATTCAAAAATAGCCTATCATTTAATTTCTGCTAAAATTTATTCAAAACGGATAAGATTGAGATGAAAACTGTTCAACCCGTAGCCTTAATAATATATTTTATATCTATAAACCGTTACTATACTTAAACCTCTTATTACAAAATCTTACCCTTCTCTTTGAATAAGTATATTCAGACATGACAACCACTATTATTTATGTTCTCTTAGTTTTCAGTTAAAAAATGGCTGCAATATTCGTTGATATTGAAGAACAACAGCATACACAACGTTTTTCTGATATATTGGGAGAATCAGGTCGAATGTTGATGCCTATAGAAGGCTATGAGAAAAAGCCTATAGTTACGCTAGAAGAGGCTGTAGAACCCATTGTTGAATATGTACCTGATGTGAAACGAAAAGTCTACGTTGCGAAAATGAAATGTGCAGAGCTTTCACCCGGAAAACTATCTATTGATGAAGCAGCCTCGATTACTCTCTATTCGATGGAATGGCAGCCGCAAGATGAGTGTCTTTATCATGTTTTAAATAAAACCTTACGAAATGGAAATCGCCAAAAACTGACACCTTGGTTTCTTTTTCTCAAATTGATTCTCACTGCACTGGCTCACCTTCCGTCAATGGCTCGAACGGTTTATCGCGGTGTTAAGAAAGACATGAGAGATGAATATCCAGAAGGAAAGACACTTGTTTGGTGGGGATTCAGCTCTTGTACGTCCAAGCTAAATGTACTAAAGAACGAACAATTTTTGGGTGAAACAGGCCCAAGAACATTCTTTACGATTGAATGCGACAGTGGCAAAGATATCCGAAAATATTCTTGCTATCAAGCTGAAGATGAAATTCTTCTGCCAGCTGCACGGCAATTTAAAGTCGTGTCATGTCTCAGTCAAGGTAAAAATTTTTACATGATCCAACTCAAAGAAATTCAGCCGCCATTTCCACTCATTGAACTTGCACCACAAGTAAGCATTAACATTGATGCCAAATTATCGATACACATGGTTTTGTTTTTTCTTTTAGCCATCACCATCACCAGGACCAGGACCATCACCACCACCACCGATACCTATGTAACACTTTATCATAGACACAATAATACTTCATGATCTTTTTTTTTTAAATTTTAGTGTACCGAAGTCACCAATTCAACCACAAGGTAGGAATATAAAAAAATTGATAGATATAGGTTAATGAACAGTACGCAAGAATTACATATTGCTTCATATATTGATCATTAACTTAATAGATTTAATCAAAAGGACTGAGTTCTGTTGCGATTTAAATGTAAAAGATTCTTGATAATTAACAAACTAGTCTAGTCTTTAATGAATACTTCAATAGAATTATCATCTCTATCATTTACAGAGATTCTACGTATAAATATTGATGATTCTATCTATTGTATTTGAATGATTTTTAGACGAGCGATAAAAATGATTAGATTCTTATAGTGAAAATCATGTCTAATAATAACGAAGTGAGCAATATAGAAGGGTAGAATTACAGAAAAAATCATTCATTCTGCAAAGCTTTGAAGAGAAGAAAGTCCAGTAAATTATTAATACGTTAAAATATGACGCTTGAATTTGAAGATGAACACACATGTTCAATCAACATCCTGATTCTGAATTGTACTCACTGATGATAAGTAATCATTTTCGACACTGTGTATGTTACATCTGATATGTTATATTGTGAACTTGGTGAAACCTGTTTGAAAGTTTTGTTACAGCTTTTCGGGAAGAACTGTTTGTTATTCTGTCTTCAATCAATGGTAGACTTTGTTAAAGACGGAATTATCTCGAATTAAAACTGAAATAAACATAGGAGATATATTTCAGTTATAAAATTAAGTTTTCTTTCCATCTAAATTTGCCGAAGTTAAGTTAATCAGATTACTTACTTTTTCAGTTCAGATGTAAAAACATACAAAAGCAAAATAGTAACACATGAACAACAGTTATTGAAAAAAGTACTAAGAAAATTGTATTTGTCATAATTAATTAAAAATTCGATGAATATAACTAACTAGGGTTGATCAGAAGTTCTGACAAAATCAAATAAGAATATGAAAGGAAAGAGATATTTCGAATTTTTTTTATTAAATATGAGCTAGTGATTCTGTGCATATATGATCAATCAAAATGGCCTTCATAGAATCATTTAGACTGCAGTCGCATGGAGTGTATAGCATTCTGAGACATATAGTCAGAAAACCACACGCGTTTCAGAAAATGCGCTCATGTTGGATAGCGGATAGTCACTATATCAAATACTTAATCTAAAAGGATTTTCGAATTACATTCAAGCTACAGTTGTTATATATATATTATGAAAACGAGGCCTTCTACTTTGTATTCATGCAGTAGAAATTTTGATATTAACTATTATGTGAAATTTTAAACACCGTTATCAGAAACTTTCGTAAATCCTCAGTAAATAAAATCGCAGAGAATATAATTTCTACTACAAACCAATGTTGAAGTCGAAAAGAAAATGTCGTGATATAATCATCAAGAGTGCAGCATTGAAGGATCTGCAATATCTTCTGTTCGAAAAATAATCTTGTGCACATTATGTCCATAAAACAAAAGAAAAAGCACTGATTTCCGAAAACATCCATTTTTTATGTCATTTCTGTAAGATATTAATTTATTATCTAGCACTTGAGATCTCTTCATTTTGCCTGTTGCTAAATATAATTATTTCGAGGGAAACTTCGCTCAATCTACATATTTTTATTCTATCAATGAAAGTTCTCAAATGAATTTTTAGATGTTACTTTTGAAAAATAAAAACCTTACTATTTTTCTCTTCCTTAAATATCGTCGTTTAGATTTTCTTTTCTTCAGAGCACACCCATCTAAGTGAACTATTCTCTGAACTCTCTCTCGACGAAGAACTGATCCAGAATTCGATCTATATCATGAAATTTTGAATTGAATATTTCCAAACAAAAATATTTTAATTAGAATTTAAATTATCTTTCGTTTTTATCGGCTGTAGAATTATTAAAATGAAAAACTATTTTCTAACATTCATCAACTAAAATGATTTCTTTAAGATGTGCGAGATGTCTGTATTTTCTATTATCAGTCTATTTACTCCGCTTTTGTATAACTTTTCTTAAAATTTTGATTTACTCGACATATGGCCGTAGCTTCAGCTTACTGTGGATAAGCAATGAGAATTGTGTAAAATGATATGAATAAAAACCTAGGGAAAAGCATCTAGACTTCGATACGTTTAACATTGACCAAAGAAAAGAAAAATCTCACGGTGATAGAAAGAATAATAACGAAACTCGGTTTTCATCAGTTTACAAATGTAGTGGTCAAATCGAATCGACTAAAATATAACTATCTATATCTTCGTCACGATTCATTAAGAAACATATGTATTCTATAGGCACTATATCTTTTATTAGAGAACCGCAAACGACTACAATTACATTTGATAATTGACACTTCTAAATTGGAGAAAAATAAAATTTTAATATTTTTAGTGTCTAGTATCAAATGATAATATACTTAGAGCTTTCATGAACGCTTGCCTCTCTTGAATAACTTTGATATTGTTATTCGTAGAAAATATTTGTGCTTAGTAAGACTTTAAATGATACGTTGACATTCTGCATGTTCAAAAGTAGAGGAATAGCTATAGATTCCTCATTCGATCATGTGATCGGTTTCATATTTGTACTGATTTTTTGAAGAATAACAGAGCTTTCCCGTTTCTTTATTTGCTTTTTATATCAGCAGAGATGACGAACAAAAATTATTTTTCAAAAAAAGATTTTCCCAAGTTTTATAGCTTACTGTGATGTTTTAAATTTGATTCCTCAAATATAGAAAGTTAAACAGACATGAAAGATATATGCTTGTTAATTTATTTTATGCCATTGGTACCCTGCATGACAAAGCTCATCTTGAGTGGAGCTATTATTAAGACTTTATCAAAAATATGTTTCCATATTTTTTCTAATTATGATACTCGTGGCTTTCTAGGTCCTACCATAGAAGATATAACAGAACAACTTAGGAACGATTTGAAGCTGTTGTACAAATTAGATGAGTTTACCGTGCCACGCTGTTTTTTTATCTTGCCCGTGAAGGGATGTGAAGTGGCATCGATAAAAGACGTAAAAAATTGGTTGCCCATTCATTATAAGCTCTATTTTCTATGTGAATGTTCACACGAACCAACTAGAATGCATGTTGCACCTCGGGGTGGCTATTCCATTAAAAATTCGAAACAATTCATTCAAAGATATGAATCTTATTTAAAGCCGACGTTGAAAATTGCACAACTGCTACTCTCGGCTGGAAATCTTGTTATTCCACAACTAGAAAATGTGTCAATCGCTAACAATACTGCAGTACCATTAGAAATGAATACGCTTGCGTATCGCCAAGACATGGAGCAACGATTAAAATTTGTTGATATCTTAGTAAGTCAAATCGATGGCAAGCAAACATCACGGCGAGGTATCGATTTACGAGAAATTCTAACGTATCTTGAACTTGTTGACAATGAGCAAAGCCTGGGAAATTTAGACCCTGTAACTACTGATGATAGTCATGTTCGCTGGGTCTGTTCTGAACACTATGATGGAATTACTTTTAACGGTAAAATGAGTAGCTATATTAATGATTTCAACGTCATGGGCGGAAAATTCGATCGAAAGACCAAAGAAGCAGTTGTAATTGGATTGAATGTGACTGAGAGAAACGTTAAGATGATATGTGGTGCTCTGACAAAAGGGTTTAATATTGTAAAACTAGTTTTTCAAGATTGTTCGTTCTATGAGGACTATCTGGTAACATTACTTGATACCGCCATCAATCGTTCTTCAATTCTTTGTCTAAGCATGGTCACTGTTGCTGCTACCAATTTTTTTGGTGGGATAAAATACACTTGTAAAAATATGGTCGTCGAATTCAAAAATCAATCATTAAAAGTTCGTTTCAACGATAGTTATCATAATGGAAATATACCCATGCTCAATCAACTTTTGCTGCGAAATAAGATACATCGAACATTGAATATTTCTGCTTGTGACTTTCTTGGACATGAATCTGATCTTCAGCGATGCTTTGAATCAAACAGAACTGTAACAGAACTAATTGTGGAGTACTCCAACAATATAGATATCCTTAATGCTATATTTAATTCGAAAACAAATGCCTTGCATCAATTAAACTTGCCTCAGTCATTGTCAATTCCCTCAATACTATCTCCTTTTTGTGAACTGTTGAAGAAAAATATGACGCTTGTTGAAATCGATTTTGATGGATTATACTGGTTTCAAAGAAGAAGCTTTCGTTATTAAACTTTTGGATACATTGATAGAACACAAGTCAATCAGATATCTTAGCCTACACGTTGAAGACATACAACTATCAAATCAAAAAGAAACTTACATGATTAGATCATTAAGACGTGATAAATTTATTGCACGACTCTGTATATCTGCATCTATCATCTCACGGGAATTCATCGAAGCACTCTATCATGCTTCAAAAGTAAATGATACTTTGACTTGTATGAATTTTTATAATAGCCAAGTGAACGACGGAGATAAAGCGCAACTGCACTCATTGTATGAGACTGGTAATTTGCTTCAACTCGGTTTTTATGAGCAATCACGTTGGGATGTAATGTTCGCGAAATTAAACGAGCAACAAAGCAGAGGTAAGAGCACTAAAATTTTGAATTTCACCCATACCAATGAGAATAATTTACAAGGAGAGCAACAATTTCATTGATGACAATGATCCTAAACTCTTGTAGATTGTCGCTTGTAGGATTTAGAGCCCAAATCTCTTCCTACCAAAATGTATGCTAGTGTATTTCTTGGGATTCTCTCGTGAGAAACTTCTAGGATTGATGCAGTTGTTTTCCTACGCTATTTTTACATTCAATTTTTCGTACATGTCTTAATAGTTCTAATAAAAAAGGTTGAAGATTTGATTTATTATTAAAATAGTAGTTGATACTCCATCTTTCTCGCCTACCCATTTCAACTGCATAGCATTGGAATATAACTGAGAACAATCGTTTTCTTGTTCATTCAACGATTGCGTACACCAGTCAGATTGTTCTTCAAAATTATAGGTTTTTCAAATTCTCTTCACTTGAATAGATCATAGTCATATAGATCGAATTTTCACTGACAACACATAATATAATGCCTGCCATTTGTCCCTTCGAGCTTTTTAATGACACGAAACTCGCCTAAGAAAAATAATTTATTGACTTTCCCAATGAGACTATACTTCACATTGGAGATAAAGTGAATGACAATACAAACAGAAATATTCATATCATAGATTGTGATTTACACAGCATATATTTTAAATATGCAGTTTAATTCAGAGAGTTGTCATCTCTTATAGATGTAAATTAAGTGCACTGTATTTTACTCACTTAGAAAAAAATCACACATAAAAGATCCTTCGATATTTAATTTCTATTTTTATGTTGCGAGTTGTATTTAAATAGAATAGGCGGGTTTGATAGATACTTATCGGCGAAAAATTTCTGTATACGAAACGTTTTTTTTCGACGAAATCGTACAATTGAATAAATTTTTATTGCAGAATTTATGTTCATTTCATATCAATTAATGCAATAGGCTATTGTATCAACATAGTGTGAGACAAGAAAAAGGATTTCTATGATAGATAGCCTGTAAAAAAAACATTGGATCATTCTACATACTTTTATATTTCTTCAATATAAAATATCATAATAAATAAAATTATTCTTCATACCCGTAAACGAATTAATAGAAAAATTATGATTCAATGAACTATTTCAGATATTTATCAGTATCAGCTGTCTTATAAAAACGTATATTCGATATACTTAACAAGATATCGGAAATATCGGAAGGAGGGGGCAAATGTAGAAAACAAGAAAAAAGATCTGTACAGTTAAAGTTTTGAATTTTCAATGTATTCCTACTCAGGAAAGAAAGATTTGTTTCACCGTATTACTCATTCAAAATATTAAATAAACAGAAAATACATTGAAATGAAGAATAACAAAAATAGTCATATTATTTTCCAGAATTAACAAAGGTATGAAACTAATTTGAAAATTTATAAAATAGTTTTTTTCTTAACAAAAATCAATCGATACTTTTGCTTTTATTATTCATTCTAAAAATATTGAATGAAACAGCACAGTGCTACCCAAAATTTCAGTTTCAATAGGATATAGCTACTATTTTTTTCCGTTGAAGTGTCTAGATTCCGTTCATACAATATTTTGATCCAAATAGTACTTCAACTATGAAATTTAACCTGAGATAAGAGTTCAAAATATGTCCTTCGCATCTTTACTTTTAAACAAAAAATGATTTAAGATTCTCTTTCAAAACAAGTGTTGTAACCTCTATAATGACGAGAAGATGCATGTTTTTAATAAAAAATACTATAAAGCGATAAGAATTTTAGTTTTTTTTAATTTCACATTTGCCAATGTCCAATCTTAATACAATAGAATAAATAAAATTCATCACTTGAAAAAAAAAGAAAAAATTGTAGAAGGTCTTTTCGAGATTCAGTTTCAAAATGAAAAATAATTTGATGATCAGCATTTTCTTTTTTTAGAAATATAATATATGATCGATTGAAGAGAAATCAAATCTAACAGTTATATATTGCAATATATATATATATCCATGTTACTATTTCTTTTTTTTTATCATTCACAAATTAATTATGACATTTTTTCGAAAAAC
>CAJNYU010001664.1:0-39026 GCA_905331475.1 Rotaria socialis | reverse complement strand
TCACACAAATGCCTTAATCTAGAGCTTGAATCCACTTTAGTGTATTTACAATTCGAAACTTTTCTATCCACTGGGAAGCTTTTATCAAATTTTCGTTTACGAAAAAATGTATCAATTTCTCACCTGGTAATACGAAAAAGTATAAATTTCTCAACAATATTGATAGCTATATCTTAAATACTGTTTAAACTATTATCATTCACAATATTTCTCAATGAAACCACTAAACACTTCAGCATACTGATATATTCTAAACAAAAAGTTTTTTATACGTTCTCTCTAGTAGTATTCCCTATTGATAGATTCAATAAACTTCAAATGTTAAAAAGGTTTTATTATCTTATTTTTGAACAAAATATGATCTCACTATTCTGAAAAAAATAAAACTTCTATTTGATCAGCATCCAATTGATCGAAATATATGAGTTCCACATTTTAGCCACAACGGGGCTGCGCTGAAAAGCTTTTTCGTAAAACTTATTAAATAATTACACCTATATAAACCTTGAAATATTGATCATAACAAAAGAAAATGTGAAAGTCATTTATATTTAGGCCTATTGGTAAAAAAATCATAAAATATCAGGACAAAATCAGGATTTTTCATCAAAATCAGGAAAATCAGGACATTAAAAAGAAATCAGGAAAGTAGTACTGCTGCGAGGCCTGGTGCAACATTTTAATTTACTTTAAAATAAAGCAATTTCATATATATTTTTGTAGAAAACAGCAGCTGCACATTATTCGAAGCTTTTTCTATCATACAGTTTTACGATTGTCACAGCTCTATCAATTTATTCGTTTCCCAGTCGTCGATTTGTGATGGTTTCTTTTTTTTGTAAATTTATTCTTTCATTACTTTCTCCATCATTGTTTTAAATCATTGATTATGGCAATGTTAGATTAAAAGAGACTTCATACTGTGCTTTATTAAATTCTGTTGTATCAAACTTTGAGAATATTGAATTAATCTAAAAGTTTTTTTCTTTCATACATCATAATTTACTAATTTAATCTTGGTTGTCAAATTAGATTCATAAAAATAAATATTGCATTAGATTTTTTGAAGATTGATTCAAGATTCATATATACTGAATTATTTACTTCATAAGATTGATAATCCATCTGTTCCGGTGAATATTACATAATACATATTAGTATATCAGATACCAAATGTAATTATTAGAGTTCAACGACATTCGCAATGGTCTTCTAGTTACTTTAAACTAATGGTATTGTACACAAGAAGAAATCACAATGAAAGTAATGCAATACATTTATATATAATGAAATAAACTACAGGGTAATTAAAAAAGAAAATAGAATTTCATATCTGACATAGAAAATTAAAATATAATGAAGATTTGTTCAACACTTATCTAAAAACCAATCATTAATATTCTCGTACCATATACGTTGTGTATTTGTATTTAAACGATAACATAATTCGCAAAATCGAAATGGATCAAGATCTTTAGCTTCATGATGAACATCATAATAACGTCTCCAATGATGATATTTCTCATAGATACTTCTATTTGTAGCGATTAAATTTAATGTTTGAGCAAGTTCTTCATCGGATGTATAATCATCGACATGTATAAAGGAATGAAGTGGAGCTACACGTATGAAATTTTCACGTTCTGGTCCACTTACTATTGGAATGGCACCAAGAGCAAGTGTACGCCAAAACTTTTCTGTTATATAATCTGTACATGATTGTGATTCAAAAGCAAGATAAAATTTTGAATTTTTCAAATAGTTTTGTTCACATGATGAGTCTCGTTGACATTTTGAGTTCGATTGAACTTGAGCATTGAGAGAAAATGATTCATTTGATGATACACATTTACCAAAGGCAGCTATTGAATAAAATTCTCGAAGTGAGCGAAACTTTTTTAAACGTTTTTTTGGTTGACAATTTGACACAAACCTGAAAATAGAAAAATAGAGAAGAATATGTCTTCAAAATTATATCTATAATCCTAATGGATCGCATTTCGATTTCATAGATAAAATCCTTACTTATATTGGTCAATCTAACTTTTCTATTCGCAAGGTTTTATCACAGATAATCATTCAATATTGTTACAGAGTTTAATGAAACTCCCATGGATAATTTATAATAGAATTTTCTTAAAAGAAATTTTCAAGGTTTTTTTTTTATTGTATATAGTGCATCATAGATAGCAGTAGTAGCAGTAGTAAGATACTGATAGACCAGTAAAGCATCTGTAATTCCTTGCTCTGGAGAAAACTTTCGAAAAGAAATATCTTCATATTTTTTTGATCCCATTAAGAAAATAATTTCCAAAGTTTAAATAGATTGATATTTTTTACCTATGCTACTAATAAAGCTTATTAGCCTATTGAGTGCTTGCTCACAAAAGATACTGACAGCATTTTTTTAACCATGACATTAGATAACTTTCTGTAGTGAGTAAGAAATATTAGATTTCGTATGAAATATTAATCCCAAAAAAAAAATTTAGATCGTTGCTACATGGCATTCTAAGAAATTGTATTAATCACATACCATACAGCTTGATTATGTCTTTTAATAAACTGTTCATCAATCCACGAATCGAATTGTTGCGCAGACCATGGGGTTTCTTTTAAAATTATTATACCATACGCTCCTATTGATGCTTCAGCACTTATTCGATATGTAATTGTCCAATTAAATTTATATCTATTTATTTCAGGTGAATTTTCATTTGATTCATCGTGCCATAAGAGCCAAATTTGTTCGGAATTTCGTTTAATTGAGTTGAGTAATTTATAATTCAAATCACGTTTATGCATCAAAAGTACGTGAGCATCACTATCTCGCGTTCGATCACATGTATATTTACTAATTAGAAAATAAAATAAGATCTGTCAAATGAAAATCTTTTCTTTTCATTTTTCCTCTAATGAAACTTACCAATTTCTATAGGGACATGCTCGACCAAAAATTTGTTCATTTGTATACGAGCAAAATCGTGGTCGTCCGAAAACAGTTGTAGATTCAAGAATTAAATAAGAATTAGGTTTATGTCGATTCTTGATTGATGGTAAAACAACTTTTTGTTTTTTCTTTATTGCATAAATATCATCCATGATTTTAAGTTCATCTTTTTTTAGAAAATAATAATTCATATTGAGACGATGTGTATTATTATCATTATTTAATAGAACAATTGGATAAATAATATTTTTATTAAAGTGTTCTAAGTGTTGTTCTTCAATTATATATGGAATAAATATAGATGTTAACTTTATTTGAACGAATATAAGTAAACTTAGTACGAAAGCAAATCCTACTAAAGGCCATTTAAAATGAAATAAATAATGACGATACGGCAGAGTGAATGTTTTCTTGGAATGAATACGTTTCTCCATTTTGATAGATGATAGTATTTGATATAAATTATTTGGTACGTTCAAGGGGAAAGATTTTGATTTTTCTATTCGACTGGTTAATTTATTTTCCTACGAAAGAAAATCAAAAATGAATTGGCCTACAAGACAACTGTAAAGAGAACTTTCTGCGCATAGCTGTCATCATAGCTGTCATCATACCTGTAGTTGATGTTTTTCTGACAGCATAGCGAAGTGATGGAAATTTCCTAACTGTGCCCTATGTCTTACTAAGATGCTATTAGAAAATAACGAATGAGTAAGAAAAGAAAAAATAATTGAGAGACAGTAAAAGCATTGTCATATTATATTACACAAGACATTTTTATCTCTGTCAATGTGTCTTCGCTTAATCTTTGACATATACTCATTTGCCTTGGCAAATTGAATTAAGGAGAAGCATGAGTTTATCTTAGAAAAATAAAAGGCTGAAAACTCTAATACAATGAACATCAAGAATAGTATCCCATTATATTTGAAACGAGCAAAGCTCATGAATTTTTCTAACATTTGTTACATGATAACAAGCTAATACTGGAAGTGATGCAAGATGTGTGATGGATCATAGAGGAAATTAAAACAGAAAATTTGAATATCTCACCCAAGAAAAATTATCCTTAATTTTTAATTCTACGAAATGTTTTGCAGTTAACATTTCTTAAAATAAAACATTTTGTTTTTATCCCAAACTATTCGTTATGAAAATTTAGTTTTTATTGGAGTATCCATTCTCGTTTTACATAAGAATCATATTACGTCTTACCTTGATATAACTAAAATGCGTATTTATTTGTATAGTGAACAAATTATGCGTAGAATAATAAATAGAAGAAAAGAAAAATAGATGATCGGTACCAGAATGTATGCGTATGTCAGGCCATAACTAATGAATTCTCTTTTTATTCCATAATATTCATTTATAGTTCATGCTTTCTGCTAAAAAATTTCTATTGTATACTCGAAATCGTATTTGTTCTTCATAATTTGTATGTAAACGAACCGAAAGAGAACAATAGGAATACGTACCACTATGAATGGAATAAATAATGTGAAATGGGCCACCAACCAGTGTCGGCGAATTTTACTTTTGTTAATCCTGTCGCTTTGGATAATTATAGTTACTTTTCTTTTCTTTCCTTCGCACACTAGTTTATTTATCACCAAATGATAAAAATAGCGAGATTCTTTTTGATGGTTAAGCCATAATAGCTGCATGCTTCCTATGCACTCATCCTTCTTGTTTGATCGTGTACGTTTTTTTCTTATTTCTTCTCTAACAAGTGTTAATAATTTATCATAAGAATGCAAGGCTCTGACATTTTCTCTTGATTTCATCATTCTTCTGTTGATTTAAGACGGCTACGAAGAAGAAATAACGCAGTTGTTAATGAATGAGCCATTTTTCATACGAATATTTATTCCATTGGATGGATCAATATACGATATCAAAACAACAAAGAAAAATATTTATTTAAATAAAAAAATGATTTTTTCCTATAACAATGAAAGAAAAATAAATAGTATTAAACGTTAATTGCGGCATAAGAATAACAAACAACTCAGACCGTGCTCAACAAAATTTCCTGAACCAAAACAAAGCGCAATTGTACATTGTTAATATTAAAAAAAAATAATTAGCAAAAATTCAGTTATTTTTATCGCTGCACTGTCGATCATCATGTGAATTCAATGTATTTTGTTTAAATTGTTTTCATCGAAATCCTCTTCGAATACTGTCGTGTCACCATTTACTATATCATTCCGTTTATTAGGAGTACTTGGAAGTGTAATTTGTGGTCGTGTTCTATGTAATAGATTCAAAACACCTGTACGTTCGAATAAACCAATAAAACTGTGTATGTACTCTTTACTTCGATCTTCCCAACGTTCCATAAATGTTTTTGATTCTTCTTCATATGTACGAATTTTCGATTTCACTGTATCAATTCTTGTCTGCAATTCAAGTTGACTTTTTTTTATAAAACCAACATTTAAATCTTGAGCCGAATAACCACGAGCTAGATTTCGTCGGACGTACATATCATAATCACGTACAAGACGACAAATTATATCCGATGTTGATACACCTTCAGTACGTTGAGTAGCAGCAAACATACCACGAGCCTGAAAAACAAAAATAGTAATAGTAATAGTTGTTATTTTTGTTTTGCTTTCAACCAAATAGTTAACAACTGCCTCTTGAAATAGGGAAAAATATACCATTAGAATTTTGTAAGTTAAAATTTGAATATATGAAATATATTTTCATGTTAGTTTCATGACAGCCTTAACTGATTAGATGTAATGTCGTATGTTAACATATGACTGTTTTTGGGCACGATGTGTTTGAATAAAGCGATAGAATTTATTATTGCTTCCAGCTGTTCATTCAAGTTATACTGATTGTTTTGAATTCGGTGGTAAATCCTTAGGGAAATCAGGGAATGTTAAAAACAATAAGAATAAGTATGCCCGCAAGTAGAATCATTATTAGCTTATCAGATTTGCATTCTGCGTCTAACACACAAGAGGATCCGATATCAAATTGAAAAAAATACCTAGAATAATTGATGCTACTTTTACTTATAGAAACATTCCGAATTAAATAATTTCTCTATCATGAATTATTGAAAAGAAAATATTCACATTCTTCAAAGCTTTCATATTTTATTAACAATTAGATAAATACCAAAATAATCAACATTTCAATTGAAAAGTTGTACTCTATTTATTCTTTCGTGTTCTCGTATAATCCATATAGGATTACTTCTGAATAAATCTTAAATGTAAAACAAAAGCTCTCGAACTATTCTTCGTCAATTTTCTACACAAGTCTAACACGATTTATATTATAGATAAATATTTCACAGGATGAACTCTGTTCAAACATACTCAACTAAATCTTTTAAAAGATAAAAATCTTCGGCTTTATATTTATGAGAAGCATAACTATCTACTTTGATGAACAAAATTGTACACATAAATGTATTTACAGTGTGAATTTTATTATATCGTAAAATATGTTCCTTTGTATTACTTACTTTAATATGTTGATAAATATCATCACTACCTTCAGCGCCATATGGCACTTCATCATGAGCAACAAAATCAATTTTATTTTTTGTTAAAAAATCATCATCAAGTACCCATGGTGCATCTGTTACGATTTCATCAACATAACGACAATGTCGAACACTTTCATAACGTTCAGTTTCATTCATAACCGTTTTACCTTTTTTACTATGTGTTAAATTATCATTGCAAACACCAGCAAGTAGATAAACATTTTTAAATAAATTTTTTGCTTGCATCAATTGTCGAGCATGACCAACATGAAATAAATCATAAATACCTAAAGTTTTAAAATTATCAATAACGAAAAGTTCGTTTTATTTTCTTTACCATCAGCATAAATACGAATTTTTCTTGGTGCTGCATTTTCTTTAGCCATATCTAAAGTAATTTTGATTGAGTAATCACAATTTTCTCGTTCTTTTCTAGCTTGTTCTTCGTAACATAAAGGTGCTGGGCTTACATTTAGCTCAGCATTGATCGAAGTTTGTCCATTGAATTTCAGAGAACACTCAGTCATTGTTTTCTTATTCGATTTTTTTTTGTTTGCTATCGATACTTCTTCAAACGATGATTTTTCATGATAATTTTCTTTCGATATCGAACTATTCGTATTAGCATAAGTCGAATTTTCAGCTGATGCATCATGCCATTCATCAGCACTTGTGACGCCACCAGACTCAATTGATGTTGAATCATCATCCATTCAAAGTATAATGCAAAGCATGAATATTTAATCAAAATAAAACGATATCTAAAACACAATAATTTTTTATTATTATGTATCGTAAACCACAAGAAGTCCTAAAGTTTTTTTTTATGACATGAAACTGAAAAGGATGAAGTCAATTCTTGCAATATGACGTCATGTTACCTGTGTAATAAAATATTACTTTCATTGGTTGTGCTTTTCGTTTGTCAAAGAAAAACGCCTGAGTGTCTTTCTGGATGTTTTGTTTTTGCTTTGATAGTGTGAGTTTATAAAACTAAGCAACGAAAGACGTATTTTATAAGATACTTTAGCTGACAGAGCAAATAAGATAGTAAATGAGCAGCTGATTAGTTAATTGAATCCAGTAAGAAAGTCTTGATATCTACCTATTTCTATGTCTCATCGAATTTCTGGATTTGACGATAAATGTAATCGTGAATCGTGTATTTGGTGTTTGATACATACTCTTGAAACTAACGGGAAAAACGGATGGCAGATAAACCAAAAGCAAATCCGATGACAACTAATAGATGACGCTAGTAAATGTTAGATTAATTATATTGATTATCTGATTTTAGTTGATTGATTATATTTATTATGAGAAAATTTTAATGACGATCAAGTTAGATTTAAATCAATCATCATACAAAAATAATAGTCAGACAAGTGTGTCTCTAGCTTGTCAACGTTCATTGTTCATAATGACTCATTCGAATTACCTTTTGTCTACTTGCTTCTTTCTTTCCTTTCTTTCTTTGAAGAGAAAAGAGAATTGGAGGGAGTTTAATACAGTTTCGATTGAATGCTGATCTGTCTGTAGACGTTCATTTATTCATTCATCCTTTAGTTCAACATAACACTTCCGTTCGTTGATCAGCATGCGCACACCAAATCATGAACGTGATACATATGTATGCATATATAATAATGTGTATCATTGACTAATCACTGGACATTTGTTTGTGTGCAACAAATAGTCACACAAGTGCTTTTACCACTAGCCATTATTATTATTATCTACGTTCAATTTTTTAGATTTTCTTTATTTTTCGTGTCAATATCAACGTTGACAAGATGCCAATACCAAACAACAATCATCATTCTTCACCACCTAGAACAGATGTAAGATTAGTTTATATTTCCGAAATCAAATGAAGGATGTCACTCACTACTTACTTGAAATACACTTTTATGCTGTTTGTAGTATGCTGAAAATGTTCTTCTTCATATAAAATAATAATAATGAAAACTCTGCAATCTGTTATCAATTACTATGAGCAGTGAATTAACGTTTTTCGCCAATCCTACTTATTTATTCTTTGAAAGATAGCTAGTCTCCGGCAGAACGAAAAATAGCAAAAAAAAAAGGAAAGAAAAAGGCAGAAAACTGATGAACATGACAAGGAAAACAGAACGAGAAAAAAAGACGAGGAACGCTTCGTTCAGATGCTGACGGTTGAAGAACTGTAACATCAACCAGTTAAAATCTTCCAGTTAGTCAAGGACAGAAGCAGAAAATAAACCGCATCATGTCGTCGTTATTGTCAGATGTCGAAGAGCAAATAAGCTTATCTAATGCTTGTTTTCAATTTATTTCTACAAAAACTGATCGTGAACGACTACAATGTAATTCAAATCCTGAGTCGAGTTTTTATTGTATAAAAAATACGCAACAGTCGTCTTCATTTCTTCCACTGGCATCATCAGTAACGAGACAAGGGAGTACCAGTAGTCTTTTTACTGTTATTCCAACGATATCACAAGATACCGCTAATAGCATGAAAGTAAGGAACCAGATGTTAAGATGTATTTTCTTTTTCATGTGGCGAAGTACTATTTGTTTTCTAAGATAGAAAGTGAAACAATAATAAACATCTACGATGACAAAAGTTATAACGCATCTCTTGCTTTGTTTCACAGTCAAATTTTTTATCCATAAAAGTTTGAACCTAATATATTTGTGTATCAATGGGCAAGAAATAGTAAAACCATTGACTATTAAAGCTAGACTTCAATATATATATATATACATATTGTACGAGTAAATCATTCAAATTGAAATATCTTATTTACTGTAGATATTTCTAAGATTGAGAAAAATGTAAAATATATTTTGATGTAGAGAAAATGCAAGACATATACAATTGAAATCCTAATTTAAAATTTAATTATTTGATAT
This sequence comes from Rotaria socialis, assembly GCA_905331475.1. Classification (NCBI taxonomy): domain Eukaryota; kingdom Metazoa; phylum Rotifera; class Eurotatoria; order Philodinida; family Philodinidae; genus Rotaria; species Rotaria socialis. Next base: position 29,661 of record CAJNYU010001664.1, on the reverse strand, counting down.
AATATATTACTTTCTTAGTCTTCACAACATCGCCTATTAATCAAGGGTGGACGAGTAGTTAATGATGATGGAACAATGCTTGCAGATGTCTTTATTGAAGATGGTGTTATCAAGTGAGTTATGATCAAGACTATTCTACTATAGAATAATCTATGTCTTTTTTCTCTCTAGACAAGTTGGTCTTAATCTTAATGTACCTGCTGGAACAAAAACAATCGATGCTACAGGAAAATTGGTTATGCCGGGTATTTAAATACGGATACATATTTATTATTATAATTTTTTCGTTTTTCACATATAAATTATATTCAGGTGGTATTGATACACAAACTCATCTTGAATTGCAATTTATGGGTACAAAAACAATCGATGATTTTTATACGGGTACCAAAGCAGCCGTTGCTGGCGGAACAACAACCATACGTATGTATCGGGAGAAGAAAAAGAAAGCGTTTTAGTCAAGTTTATAATCTAGGATTATATTGCACTAGATGTTGGTAATTCACCTAATTCAAGTGTAGGATTTTCGTAGACAAATGATTGAAGCCGTGCTGCTCTTTGTTCGTCTGCAGTGGGTGATAGAGAAATCAATGGATTTTCAATGACTAACGTTGTAGGCTCTTGTTTTTGCTGTTGTTCGAGCATAGCTAAACGATGCGGCGATGCTATTAGAGTCATAGTATTATGATAATTATCACTAATAAATGATATTGCTGAGTTTGGTCGAAGATGTCTAGCAATATGTTGATTTACAATCACCGAATGAAGATAATCTTGTTGTTGTTGTTCTTGCTGCTGCTGCTGTTGCTGTTGTTTTGATAGATGAGAACTTGATGTTAATTGATTACGTAAATAGAGTTTATAACAAAAATAGGTGGTTACTATTGAACCAATGAATAGTCCTGTTCCAGCAGTAACAACAATGATGACGAATATTATATCGCTCATAGCATATCTAAGAAATAAAAGTATGGAATTAGTATAATCAGGTTGTGCTAGTTAATTTCAAGGGACCATGTGGTATGAAAAAAAGAAAAAAAATGACCTGATTTTTTTCTTGACTGCTGGCAGTATGATGGTCAACTTAAAGTGATCAATCTACATTTTCCCCCTTTCTTCCTCTTCTTCGGTTATGCTCACTTTTGTTCACCTGACCTGTTGAACTAACTTCCCATGTCCGATGTAAAAAGACGAATGGGAAAGGTAGAAAAAGTTTAATGACAATAGAGAGAATGAATCTGTTTTCATACAACATGTATTGCATACGATTGAAACTACATCGTCGTCGTCGTCGTCGTCGTCGACGTTGATGATGATGATTGTGATGATGATGTCATGAAATAAGGCGACAGCTGATAAAAGATATGCATCTTTCACCATATACATGCGAACATACCCAAGCGAGTGAACATGAAAACGGTAAAAAAAACGAGAGAATAAAAAAAATCCGAAGCACGCTACCCTTGAACGTATCTCTCCAATCTGTTTTTACTCATAATATACGTACATATGTATGCCATTTTTAGTCTTTTCATCCATTTCTTGCATATTGATTAGGTTTGTTACGTATAGCATAGTCATTTTCTTTGCTGGTTCCAACCCAAACAAAGTGATTAGCTGTCTATCATTCTTTCATTTTTCATTTTTGTTGCTTTACATTCATTCGATCACTACTACTTCAGTGTGTCGTTTATTAATTTGCTCGAAAGCTAAAACGAGAAAGAAGAAAAGGAAAAAAGTGAAAGAATTGAGTTGCATCACTTTTTTTTTATACATACTACTATGATAGTTGTAGTGATGTAATAGAAAAAGACATTTAGATCGACCTAGAGATCTAATCAATAATTTTCATATGATGAAATGTTGACTATAAATATAATATTGTGATTACTACTTTTAATATGTTATATCTTTTTTTTAATGGTTATCAACTGGGTTAAAATTCAATATGAGAGAATATGATTGTATCTTTTTCTTTTTTTCTTTAAAATAGTTGATCTTGTGATTCCAACGAAAGAGCAAACACTTCTTGAAGCTTATAAACAATGGCGTGAACGAGCTGATGCAAAAGTTTGTTGTGATTATGGCTTACATGTTGCTATTACACATTGGAATGAACAAGTCGCAGCAGATATGGAAACGCTTGCGAAAGAACAAGGTTTGAAAACAGAGATATATGACGACACGCTCAAAATTGATGACACATCATCTTTTTTCTTCCTAATCTCAAGATTATTATAAACTATAGAACTGCGATTTTTCGCCGAAATATAACTCTACTATTCTTCATAATGTATTAGACAAAACGTAAACGAAACTTTTCTTTTCAAATCAGCCTTTATTTTTGAAAGAATGAAACAAAAAATGTAATATCAGCTGATATCGGCGTACATCATTTTAGCATGAAAACAAAAATAGGGCTCGATTTGGTCAAAAATCACGACATTTCTATATCTTGAAATATCAGAACAAAAAAACAGACCGATCAGTTAAATTTATGAGATGCTCTAAAAACGATTTGTTCAGATTAGATAATGATTTCCAATTTAAGAAAATTTTTACATAGATTTTGTTGCATGCAAGACAAGATTAGATACTATTCTGTTTTATCAATCGTATTGTAACAGGAAAAAAAAATAGAATAATATCATGCATCGTGGAGCTTGGTTAGAGTGGGGTTTTGTACACATTTATTCATTCAAATTATCTTATGTGCTACTACTGTATAAATCTCCTTTGAATATCCTTCGTAAATTGATATGTAAATTAACTTTTATTTAGGTGTTAATTCGTTTAAAGTTTACATGGCTTATTCGGATAGTTTTATGTTACATGATGATGAAATCTTTCAAGTTTTTGCTAAATGTCGTGAAATTGGTGCCATCGCAATGGTTCATGCTGAAAATGGCTTAGTTATCAAAGAATTAGAAAAAGAAATGCTCAAACTTGGCATAACAGGACCTGAAGGCCATCTTCTTAGTCGTCCGGAAAAGGCAAGAAATAATAGTTATGATTAACATTTATATAATAAATAAATTTACTATTTTAGCTTGAAGCTGAAGCTACATATCGAGTAATAACGATAGCTGAACAAACTCGGTAAAATTCTATTTAAACTTGAATGGAATTCTATTTAAAATTGTATTCACAGGTGTCCACTGTATGTTGAACATGTGACAAGTAAAGCAGCAGCAGATAAAGTACAAGAAGCACGATTACAAGGTAGAAAATCCGGTTTAATAATTTGAAGTAAAATAACGATTATTTTTTATGTCTATTCAAACAGGTCAAATCGTTTTTGGTGCATCGAACACAGCAAGTTTAGGTACTGATGGATCACATTATTTTAATAAATGTTGGCGTCATGGAGCTATTCATGTAATGTCACCACCTCTTCGTGATGATTCAACAACAGGACCTTATCTTATGGATTGTTTAGCTAAGTATGTTTTATTGTTTTGTTTTGTCAAATTAACCTAGAATTGATTTTTCTAGTGGCTCATTATCAACAACTGCTTCTGATCATTGTACATTTAATGGAAATCAAAAAGCTTTAGGCAAAGATGATTTTCGAAACGTAAAATATTTTATTTTCGAATATTTGTGTGCTATTAAATGAATGATAAACTTTTAGATTCCCCATGGTGTTAATGGTATTGAAGATCGTTTATCAGTTATCTGGACTAAAGGTGTTGAAACCGGCAAACTTGATATCAATCAATTTGTTGCTGTAACTAGTACCAATGCAGCACGCATTTTCAATATGTATCCAAAGAAAGGCCGCATTGCAGTTGGTTCTGATGGCGATTGTTTAATATGGGATTCAGAAGCAACAAAAACAATATCAGCTTCAACGCATCATCAAGCATGTGATTTTAATATATTCGAAACATTTGAATGCCGTGGCTTACCAGTAATTACTATTGTTGATGGTAAAATTGCTTATGAACACGGACAAGTATGTTTTAGATTTTTTTTATTTTCAAAAAATGTTCTCATGACTATTTTAATTTATTATCACATATAGTTAAATGCTGTGCAAGGCTCAGGAAAATATATTGAAACAGGATGTTTTACGGATTATGTTTATCAAAAATTAACCAAACGAGAACAACTTCGTGCAGGAGTAAAATTTCCTAAATCAATTTGTATTTAAATCTAAAATTGTTGTTTTTATTTAGATACTTAAACAGCAAATAGTTGAACGTGAATTATATACAGGTGATGTTGTTGATGTAACTAAATCATTTTCAAATGAATCAAAAACAAGTCCAAAACATGCTAATCATGAATTGCCAGCTGCTGGTTTTCATAATCGACCAGCAACACGTGCTGGTTAGTAGGAATAATAAAAATAGTTTTCTATGCAGTTATAGTTGAACTTTTTAGGAGCAAGAAATCTATTTGATTCAAGTTTTATGTTATCAGGTAATCAAATAAAAGATTGATTTTGGTTTGAAGAAAACAATCTTTCTTTTTTCGTTTGTTCTAGGTGAACAATGGGATGATGGAAGTGTTCGAAAAACAACTCGTGTACAACAACCACCAGGTGGACAATCCAAAGGTATGTTGATGAAAATGCTTTGCTTGTTTTTTCTTCTTCTATACTCTTGAATTTTATCTATTTTAGGATTATGGTGAGAACAACGAAAGTTTTCAATAGACTCTAACAAAGATAGCTTTTCTACTATGCGCTGCATGTTCTGCACGTTCATCATTGAACTCATTATTTTTCGAAACCAAAAAAAACCAACGATTGATTGCATGCATATATACATATATATATATAATTTCAATAAATATCTTTTGTCTTTACTTACGTATTTATTATAGGGATGTCGGACCGAATGGTTCTTCTTAATCGTACTTATTTAAAAGCAAGCTGCTCTTTTTTTCTTCTTCTTCTTCTTCTGATAAGTAATAGTATTATACCAACATTCTCTTTATTCTTCAACGATGTGTTTCTATTGTATAAAAAAAACTAACGTTCTTTTGGTTCTTTTGCATTTAAACACTTTCTCTTCATTGCATTAGCTTGCATGTTTCTTTCTTTGTTCTGTCATCTTACATTGATATTATAAGTCGTATTAAATAAAATAAAAACTTGTTGTCTTTATGATAAACTGTATGATCTTTTATTGTCGGTTGATGATATCTTAAGAAAACACAATAGAATCATTGATTGATTTTATTGAATAGTTTTTTAAAATAATTTTCACGAATAAGAAAGATTAAGATAATATCACAACTAGAAAATATTAGTTATTAAAAGAAAAAGAAAAATTCAATAATAAGCTTCTTAAAAGAAGTATGAAAAAAAGTAGAAGTGATAGGTACCGTGACAATGAAATATTATCGATGGCATCGCTTTCCATTTTGTTTCTCTTCGCCATTTAGTTTTTTTTTATTAAATAGAAGCTTTACGTTCATGCTTCTCATCAATATTGCTAGCTAAACCATGATAAGCGATGTTTTATGGTTGAAAACTCAACAGATTAATTATTAAAGTATCTATTAAGAAAATATTTAAATATAAAAAAAAGTATTATTCAGTAGATTGAGCAGCATTATCATTCAGAATTTCATTTTAAAAAAGGATGAAAAATGTTCTTGATTACTATTTTTATGAACAACAAAATATGAAGTCACCGATCAACCCCACGCGATTCATATTATATATCTAGACAAAGTTGTACTGACCTAGAAGAGGGCGTTTTTTACTCTCTGCTTTTGAGAATTTTGTTGTTTTTGTGATCAAAAAATTGTGTTTCTCAAGGTATTTTAGTACTGGATCTATACGAGAAAAGACGTTGCGCCTCTCCCCCTGCTTCGAGATTTGGGGGTATTTGGAGGGGCTGCCTTAGAGGCTCAGTTATGCCCCCCGTATCTAGACGTATTTTTATTCTATTGCGTCATATCACAAGAGACAATATATTCTTATTAGAAAATTCAGAAAAATAGATCAATTTTTAAACGGTCTTTATTTTTGATTTTAAATTTTCTTTTTCAGCAATCACACTATACTGATCGATAAAGTATCTATATGTATACATATATATATATATATATATGATTTATTCAAATCAGTTGCATTATACTTTTTTTGAAAATGGTAAGTTGAAGTCAAACAGAACGATTTCATATGCGCACAGCACTTTGAATGACTCAGGGTTTTTAAAAGAACTCTACAGATAATTGGAAAACAAAAGATGCGAAAAAAATGTATGCTGAATTGTTTCATTGATAATGTTGTTTATGATTTTTTTCATGACATATTTTGTGGTGCAGTTTCGTCGTCATTGTTAAATGTTCTTCGCTGTGCTAAATAATGTTCGATAACTAAATAGTAGTATAGCAAATATTTGATCAAAATTTAAATTATAGTCTTACCATCATTGTCAAAATCAACTGGGTATCGAGGATAATGATATTTACTAAGAAGACCTTGACGATACAGTTCTCGAAGAATATTAGCATTAAGTTCATCGCTATCACTTTCACCTCGTTTTCCCCATGCTGATGACATACGTTTTCCCCAAGCCGACGACATGCGTTTTCCCCAAGCGCTACTCATGCTAGAAATAAATAAAAGAAAAATAAACAAATAATTAAAATCGTTGAATTTACATAGGTGTGTTGACAATAAATAAAATCTTATTTTTCTGTTTACTATACAAGGCAAAAAGACAGGACAGATTGTTTACATCTTAGTTGCCAACTCTTATAAATCTATTTTTAATGGCACTGACTTCCGTTTGTCAATATGATTTCCATCGGATAACAAATTGTGAGTATACATTTGATTTACATTTTTCTATTTTGAATCGAACGTCTCTTTAATATTGACCTTACATTTGAATTTTTAGCTTGTTGAGTATATCATTATAGTAATATAACAATAGCTCTGTCGAAAACAAACATTAGATGTAATTATACAATATCTACAATGATTTATTAGTCTTGAGACCCCAAGGTTCACCGATCGTTAGAACACGTCATTTAGAATGGTGTATATATATATATATATATATATATCATGTCTTTTGAACTTCGCAAAAATGTCCGCTTCGCTCAACTCTAATAAAGCAAAAAGAAAAACTAGATTCGATTATATTGTAATCAGCAGGCGATATGAGGATTCGGTAAATGTGTATGACATTCAGAATAAAATACAAGCTAAAACATGTAAAAACAACGAACAAAGGAAAGCAATGATGTCCTCCGACGGAAATACTATGTGACAATTGATAAAACGGAACTTGAGCGCACGCGTAGGTAGCCTCTATATTTTTTATCGTAGACTCACCGTTTAAGAGTGTTATTGTCCAAAGAACTCTGCGTGAGTGTAGCTTGACTGTAGATTATTTGTACCAAAATCATCAGTAAAGCAAAAATAAAGACGGATAGCTTCATGCTGTCGATTGGCAATGAAAAAGATGAAGAAGAAGATGATGATGAAGAAATAAAATGAAGACGACGAATTAAGGAGTAACGAAGAATCTAAAATGAATTCTTATTAAAATATCTTACTGTCTATCTATCTATATATATATTTAAACACATATTTAGATAGATATAGAAATAAGGAAAAAAATTAATAATATAAGAACAAAAACGGAATGGCTCGTAGCATTTCTCGTTTAATCGAGACTAGACAACATCATTTTGATTTCATGATGTGCTTCAATTTTTATCGTAGAAAATTCTCGTTTATATCAGATGAAACTAAGTGTCAGAAACACATGACACCAAGAGTGTATGTCTTTGTGTGTGTGTAAGAGGTGAATGAATGGCATTAACGAAAGCTAAAGAAAGAGAAGTAAAAGAGGGAGAGGGAGAGGGAGAGGGGGAGAGAGAGAGGGAGAGGGAGAGAGAGAGAGGCTGAAGATTTTCTAAGATTTTCTCTGCCTCTTGTTCTCTTTTCCTACCAATCTTCGCCTTTGTGCAAGTTTTTTTCCCGCTGATTGGGATGTGGCAATCGCTATTATTTTGCAATTCTATTGATGATAGAGATAAAATATTTACGAAAAAAATCGACTTATTTTATTTGTATTGTCGTCTGAAAAATCTCTTTGAAAAACAAAAGTAATCTAGACGGTAGTCTTAGAAAAACACTATGAACTGAATTTACATATGACCTTTACTTGTAAGAAAAATTGCGCTCTCGTCCAGATTTAGGAACTCAATCGGGATAAATACTAAGACAATAACTGAAGAAAATCGTTTGTTTCATTACTAATTCATGGATAAATACTTTTATTTTGTAGTTTTTAAACTCATATTACATTTGCATCTTGAATATTTGATTTTATCCAGATTACTGAGTTTTCTAGAAAACAAGAATCGTCTGTTCATAACAATTATTCAAGCAAAAAATAACTAATTCATTTTATGTATTTGCTAAAAGATCTTATTTAATCATATTTTGTAGATTTTAATAACAAGTAACGGTTATTATCTGATTGAAATGAATTTACCAAGCATTAAACAACAACAAGATGTACTTAGACTACGTGGGGGTTGAGGTAATTAAATACCAATAAAGATCGCCTATAATAATCTATTTAACTAATATAGATTCTGGGACGACATATAGCAAAGCGAAAAAAGAATCGCTACTAGAAAACATATCGCTAGCTGTATGAATAATTGCTGTCTATGTAGATGAGATAAAGATAGCAATGCCGCTTTAGCACAAGTTCTGTTAACTCTCAACTAAGTTATAACCGGAAACACTTTTTATTGAATAAATCTAAAAGAATATGTTAACTAAGATATTGTAGTACATTTACTATTTTAAAGCAAGTACATAACGAATTAATTGAATGTGATCTCAAAATTAAAGTATTATAAATTTTTGAAATAAAAAATTTAAGCAAATTCAAATTCAAAATATTTCGTTTTGCGCTTTCATACAAATGAAATCTACATAATCCTACTTGCACACTCCGCTACAATCTACTAAGCTTATGACGCTAAGATCACAGAAAGTTCGCTACAAACCCGTAGATGTTGAGGTGTCTTCATCAATTTCATATGATTAGGAAAAAACTATTTTTAATAAGAATTATTTAGCAACCTCCTTTGCCTAAAAAAATATCTACTTACTTAACGTCTGCTTTATATTAGAGATATAATCTCAAGCATAGTTCTCATATAACACAATCGTATACGCTTACTCAATAAAAAATTTACGCGTTGAGTACCATCAATCGATGTGATATGAAGATAGTGTTTACATTGCCTACGGATTTATTCGTTGAGCTTACTGAATAATTATTCCATCTGTTAATCGAAGACAATTATATATGTCACGTAAGAGGGACATTCTTTTGTTTTCTCCATCAATAGCTGTACATATCTGCCCACTTCCAGATACTTATTTAATGAAGTCGAAAACAAAATACTTTGCTGCCGTTAGTTATTTCAGATACGTCATGCGTTATTTAGATTCCGATTATTTCATGATCGAGAAAATTTTAACGATCTTCCTTTGTTGATACAACTGTTGTGTTTGAATGTATTCATACATAATCTCTTAACGAATCATTCATAAAAATAGATAATACAGATGCTTTTCTGTATTTCCGATCAAGCGCCAAAATCTCACCCGCCTACTAGTTACTCCTACGTTATTATCTTGAGTTTTTCATTTTGTAGTATGTTTCTTTCTTAAAATTTTCAATCGAAGCAAAAATAAATAAATATGATGCCTACATCATATACTACTTGTAACAATAATAATTCCCAAGCAACTATTATCTATGTTTCCTATGAAGGATGTTGTTATGAAGTAAGAATACGTAGTGATAGTGATGCACGTATACTTGATATACTTTATGGTTTACAACGTGCATTGTGTATTCCACAACATGAAATGATGTTATGTTTTGGTCAACAACGTATTGATTGTCATCAGTTTTGTTCACTTCGTTCTCTTGGTATACCTGAAGGTTCAACACTAAATCTATATCGATGTTCGTAAAAGACGAAATTAACAAAGTGTGTTCGTTTTGCTCTTTTATTTGAAGTTATTTATTTTTCCTTTTTTTATAGTTGTGTTTAAGAAGACAAGAAAAAAAAATAAGGATTTATGTTCGATCGAAGAGAAAAAAAGTAGAAGTAGAACGAAACATGAACAAAGATAGAACATACAACAGACAGCAACAACAACAGTGATAATAATAATAGTAATGGTAATAATATTGAATCATCTATAGAAAAAGAAGTAATGATCCAATTTCTAAATTGTGTAAATGTGTTGAGTGAAATAAAAGAAAAAAGATCATCATCATTATTATAATCATAATCATTCACGAACATTTGTTTTTTTCCTTTTTGGTGTTGAATACATATACATGCATACATAGACACACACAATTAAGTTACGAATATAGGTAAAAAGTTTAACTCTCTATGTACATTGAAAAGATGGGGAAGATGAGAAGCGATTTGTTTTTTTATTTAAATTCTGTTGCTATTCACACTCATAGTTGATGATTTTTCCAAATTGCTGATACTACTTGTTTGTTGTTGAGCTTTTGAAATGTACACATTTAATAATTTGAGCTAGAACAGACAAATGAAAACGATTTATATGCACGATGACGAAAAGCTTTGTCTCTTCACAATCAAGCTAATTTATTAATTACATAAAAATCTTCATTTCATGTCTTTTAGCATAATTGAGAATTTAGATTTCAAAATAAATTAACTATTGAAATCTGTACGTAAGATTCAATAGATTCCGTATCGTTAAAATACAGTGTCTTTTGTGAAACTATTGACATATGTTAATAAAAACAAAATTGAGAGTATATTCAAGCATGAAGAAATTCTGACAATTTCTTTCCCAGATATTTACCAGGTTTTGACCTAAAACATCGATATTTCGCTATGTATACGTTCCAATTCGATGATATTTTCACAGTATGTGGAAACTGTAATAGAAATTCTATAGTAGAATTTGCACTCATAGATTACAACCTTTCCAAGAGATATTTAACACAAAACAAGGTCTTTCAGCCCACCTAAAATTCTCGGTAAATTCTCATTTTATTTGTTGTGGGAGAAAATAAATCACACTTTGTTCTTGTCGTTAGAAGAGAACATCATATGGAAAATTCTCAAAAATCAGGGTTCGAAACGGAAATGTACTTAGTTTTACAGCCGTATCATGACGAAGCTCTTAAAAACGTGACACAATCTTAATATGCTGTTTCCAACGAGCAAACAAATAAAATATATGAAATGAATACCCACAGAGAGTCTCGAATTGCACGCCTCAAAAAATAATCAACAAAATAAAAGTAAAAAGGTTCCCTACCTATATCATCTCATTTATTTATTTTTAATTTTTCAAACGAACCTTAAACTATGAACCAGCAAAAATCAACGCAACTTTTTCGAGCAATCAACGAAGAAGATCATATATTCTTGTAAATCACAGAATAATGTAAATCAGAAAAGAAAATTATAGTCATAGTGACGTAACAATCAGCAGCGATACCAAAAACAAAATCGTTGATTACTATGTTATCTTACCAGAACTCCTCGTGAAAATCGAGACTATATCAAAATAAATCGTACGATTATCTCATATTATTTACTCAATTATAAAATTCTATCAAATTAAATATTCATTTTCTTTTTCAAGTCTCGTTTTACCTTGCTTGCACTTAATCTGTGCAAATGCGTACGAAGGCTATCACCTACAACCAAATAAATTGACACCAAACAAAATACTGCTGCTTTTCGTACACTTGATGTTTCGCTATCCCATGACTAAAGATACAAAAATAAAAACAACATAAATGATAATTTTTATATTAAAATAAATTCAAAAATAGCTTCATAGCATTGATCAAATGCGTAAAACATGCGAAGGTTGGGATAAAACAGAGCGATGGTATGAGTAAAAGAAAGCCAATTCTTACGCTTTCTCCACCAGCGAGATTATGGGAATGAACATCCCATACCTTATTTTTATTTTGTTCATTTAAATAGTTTATTTTATTCATTATTTAAAAGACAAAGAAAAAACATTTACCGTCAAAAGTGGTGGAATCATTTCTGGCATTAATTCTATACAGGTTTCTTTGTTCATCAATTCAATTGTTTTTTGTAACATTGCAATAGCTGATTGATTCATTGGATATTTTGCTTGTTCAATTATTGGTTTAAGAACTCGAACAGTACTGTCAGCTGGTAGATATTCTGCTGCAGCATGAGCTGCTTGTTCAGCTGAACGAGTTATCTTCAAAAATTGAAATAATCCATAAATATTTAACGAAAAGAAAAACATGATAAACACTTACTTCACTTTCAATTTCACTTTGAGCTTTCAATACTCGAAATATAGTTAATTCAATATAATTCATAAATAAACTTGTATGATGTGTTAATAATTCACGTATTATACGAAGACTATAAACTTTATACATTATGTCATCTTGTTCGTTGTCAAGAATTTGTGTTAAAATATTTAATGTTTTACTAAATGCTAAACTCCATGTATCTGAATCGTTCAATTTAGCAAATTTCAATATGCAACGTAATGCGTGTTGGCGTTGATCTTTTCCTAATGTTTGTTGATTTGCCATGTTAAGGGCGACATCGATGGCAGCTGGACGATCGGCAGCATCAAGAATACTCTGTAAAACAAGAAAAATAAAATTTTATTTACAAATAAAAGAAACAGGCATACATCTGACGTTTCTGTAGCATTGCTTTGAGATTGATTTGAACGATATGCTTGAGGTGTGTAATGTCGACTTGAATTTGATCGCATATCTACAAGATCTGAATAGAAGAAATAACTAAACAAACTACTGACGTATTAACCTTGATAGCCACTATCTTTTAATGAACTTGAACTCGATAATAATAAATCGTCTTGTCGATGATTTACATTTAATGCTTGCATATTTTCCATTAAAACACGCATATCCGTTGCATATGATGGAGCTTGAATTTCTGAATGAATAGAATTTGTCATTGAAGATGTCAATCCATTACTATTGGATCGTTGAAGAAAATCGAATCTAAAATAATCAAAAAAAAAAAAAAAGAATATGCTTGACGAGATAATTCATCGGTTTTCATTATATCTTTACTTATTGTCATGTTGTAAGTGAATAGATGATTGCATACTATTGGTTGGTCGAAGAATTTTTGCAGCTGCATCCTAGAAACATAATATTTAGTTACATATGTACGTGTAACAGAGAAAATACAGCTTCAATATTTCTATTTTCCAAAAATATAGTTCGTGGCTTCATATATCTATTTCCTACTTATTGAACTGGAACATATTTTGAAACTGAGAAATGCATGATCATGCCTAAATTCATTCCAATAAAATTTCTATTAGTCTACAACCACTATAGTGTGAACAATAGATTTGATCTCATGAGACAATTTTTGGGAATTTTAACGCTCCTCATATAATCCCTATTGTAATGACATACGGCTAAATGCATCCCCAAGTTATCTATTGATTATCTATCAAGTGTTTATATATCAATGAAACTCATAAAATGAAAATTTATACAATACATACTTGATAAGTCGATGGTAAAGCAGTAAGCATTAAAGTGAATTCTGGTCTATTAAGATTATATAAAGCAAGAATAACACCTTGAGCAGCCTACAATAAAACAAAACGCACAACATATTCATTGTCTTCTGTGTGTACAGTCTTAGAATTTATTTTTCAAACCTTTCTCATCTCTATGCTCTTTGGTTCACTGGACCAGTTAATAATTTTTGACAAGGCAATTCGAATATCGGCATTATTCGATATGTCAACTGGTTCCATTTGTTGTATAATTTGTTGTAAATATTTTAATAATATTTCTTTGGCTTTGATTCCTGGTGCTGATGAATTATCGTTAATAAAACGAATTAGAACAGTAAATTGTGCATGAACATCAAATGATGTATTCACAATCGATAAACATGTTTTTAATTTCTTATAAACTGAATCAAGTAAATCTGGAGCACCCAAACGGATTAATAAGCGTGTTAATAATGTATAAAGCCATTCGTTTAATTCACGTTTATATGCTGTTATAAATTCGGGTAGAACATCGAGAAATGCTGTAAATACTTGTGAATGTGGATCATAAAAGCGTTTGGTTAACAATTCAGTAAGACGTTTTAATTCATGAGTACTAAAGATAAAATAGAATTCAACATTTCAATTTCAACAATAGACAAATTTTGCGTTTCTTACCTAAATGTACGACCTGAACGAATCATGTGATATAAACTAGCAAGACTTTCTTTTCGATCAGTCCATTCATTACTTTGCATTCGACGTAAAACATCAGCAATATCCTAAGAAAAACAGAAAATTGATAAATTAAAAACTTAAAATTAACAATATATACCTCAAGTGATCTTTCTGAACATATACTTGATGTTTCTGATGCATCATCACCACTATCAGCACCCCAAGCACCACTCACACGACGTACATGTTCACCATAATCACTACCCGGTCCTCGATATCCACCATATGGTCCTTAAGAAATTAAATTAATTTTCTTAATTACAAATATCAAACTAAATACAACTAGTCTAATCACTAAAAATCCCATTCAAGAGAATCATACAGACATATAAGAAGAGAATTTCTACATTGTTAACATACGACACATGTACATCTAGAAACTTACGTCCGAATCGGCGTTTATTACCACTACCAACACCTCTAGCAGACACCGCTGAAAAAATTCATTCTTTTGTTTTTTAAATCTCTTGACATCTTTTTTTCTCATAAAAATTGCTTTTTTTAAATAAGCAACAACAACAACAAGACAATCTTATTCTCATATAGAATACATACGTGTTCGTCCTGGACTTGATTCTCTGCTAGATATTCTTGAACCACCACTTGAACCAACTGGTATTTTTGATCGTGCATTTGTTGGTGTACGTAATGCAGCTGACAAATAATGAGATGATTTCATTGAATTTGGAGAGGTTGAACGACTTCCTGGCTGTGATTTAGCAACGACATGGGGAGGACGAGCATTTATTGAAGATGCTTTGGCGCTGGTTGTAGTAGCTGCTGCTTGCGCAAGAAAACGAGGTCGGCCTAAATGATATTTTATTTCTCTAATGTCATCCAAATAATTATCTCCTTATGACAAAATTTACCAGTCGTTGTTTGAACATTTGGTGTATTTAAATCTGAAACATAATTAATGTATAAATATTACATTTGCTTTCCAATGAGAATATGTTACTTGACAAATGATTTTTCTTTCTTAACGCAAGTTCATTAGCACTTGACGATCGAGCAATAGCACCTGGCGATTGTTGTTTGTCTAGAAAATTTAAAATTATTTTCCTAAATATTAAATTTAGAATTAAAATCATAAACATACCGGTAATTGCTGCTCGAGCAAGTCTTGGAGTCGTTCTAAATTATGCAATTCGATGATAAAAATAAAGAAAACATTTCAAAAAATAAAAATAGTCTTACTCTTTAGCACTACGTATTCTTGATGTGCCTGTACTGGCTAATGAATGGGTACTTGATGAATTACTCATTTCACCCTATTTTATTTATAAATAGAAAAAAAAAGAAAAGAAAACAATTTTATAAAAAAAAAACAACTAATAACATCTTGTTTTTTTCAACTAACCAATAGTGTTTTCTTTTTTGCAGCGTCAAGGGAAGAAAGTAAAGTATCAGCTAATAACGGAAAAAGATCACGAAATAAACCAAATGCTTTTCTTGCTAACGATCTTGCGTCTGCATCAGCATCTGATAAACCTTTCTTTATTATATTATGTATTAATTGTCCATGTTTATCCAAATAAACAAAATCCCATTGTGAAAGCATTGTAATTAATAACTCGAATGTGTGTCTAATTAAAAATAGAATAATTACAGCAACAACAAAAAATACAAAAATCAATTTCAAATAATATGTTCAAACCTTCGAATATCTTTAGACTTCGATTCAGTTCCCGCTAATATCAGTGGAACTAATTTACTTGCTTGTGTATTACTAACAATATAACGTAAAGCAACAGCACCGCTTGTTGCAATAACTTTAGCACTATTTTGTATTAGAACAAGCATAGCTGGTATGACACCTTCAGCTGTACGCTCAAAACGATTTGTAAATCGTACAGACATATATGCTAAAGTAATACAAGCTTCGCGGACAATTTGTGAACGTAAATCTTTTACAGTTGCTACTAATGGTAGATCAAGTTGGCGCAGATTACGAAAGAATTCTTCACATTGATCACCTTCACCAGCAATAATTGAACGTAATCGTTTAATCTAAATTTTAAAAAACAAATTCATAAATAGGAAAAATTAATTTCCAATTGATTAATTTAGTTTTTATCTTACAGCATCAACACGTTTTTCCCAATCATTATTTGTATCAGCTAATATATCTCGAATACTGAATACTTGATTTTCAAGTTCTTTACTTGATGAAAACTAAATAGAATAATATTATATTAATTATTTGAACTAATATATTTTTTTTAATTACTGGTATAGGATGTGATGAATTAAAAGCGTCTTCAAATATCGCTTCATCAACTGCGCCACTAGCAGCAGCTAAATATAGAATAAAACAATAATTAGTAACAATATTGTATTGTTTTTCATTTTTGTCTTCTACTTGTTGCAACACAGTTTGGTTTGCGGTTCATCATAAAATCTTACGTCATCAACAATATAGAAATGTATGCGCACACATAAACTGAATAATGTGACTTAGTGAAACAATAACACACAGACACACACACACACGCATACATACATTTATATATATATATATGTCATACAATGCGAAAGAATAAAGAAATGGAGGAAAAAAAGGAATGACTGGTGCATATGTGAACGACAGCACAACAGCAGTTGATATTGATTAATGATAATTTACAAAAGGTGATACAATGTAACAAGTGATGGATAGATGGATAGATAGATAGATAATACCTCCTATTGATAATTTAGCTGAGTGTGGACGTGGTATTCCCGATGAAGAACGTGAACGACGATCCATCGACGAAGGAGAAGGAGATATTTTAGTATCGATATTCGTTTCTATTTCCCATAGTTTTGTTTATAGTTTTAATATTTAAAATTGTACTCTTTTATTTTCATTTATTTACCTGCAGACATTGCAGCAGAAACATTTCGTGTTGGAATGCCACCAACTGGTCTTGATCTTGATGATGTTCCATTATCGGAGTTTAATCGAGATTTAATTGTTGATGGTGGTGGTTTGGGGCGAGCTAAAAATAGTCGATATTTTATTCTTACAAAATAACAAACAAATAATATATTTGGTTAGTAACAGCATAAGAAAAAAACGAAAAACCTTACGAGGTTTAGTAGCCAAAAACGGCACATCTGCAATAGGCACCATCTGTATATATGATGTGCTTTCTTTCTATTCAGTTTTTATTCTTATGATTGTATGTAAAAGTTTAAATATCAATGAAAACTATATACACATCACCATCCCCTCTTTACTATTTGTCATTGCCTCGGGTTGTTAAAAATTTTCAAACGCACACAGTAGTATACGAGAAGGAGAAAGCGAAAAAGCGATCAATTGATAAGTTCAAAAAAGCGATTACTACTTGATATAATTGAAAAAAAAATAAGAGACAGAGGAGGCGGGTAAAATTTAAACATTGAATATGCGAAACGAAAGGAATAAATCACAAAGTATATCTATTTTTAAAATAATATCAATTCAATTGATTGTTAAAAATCATTATTTTGCTATCTTACTATCTTTTTATTATAGTCTCAACAAAATTGTAATTATCAACTAATACAAATTATGTTTTCAATTGATATTCAAGTGTATGAGACTGTCTTAATAGCTAATAGATTTGACTATTAATATCTATGAGACAATCTTTATGAATGATTTCCAAGAGAAAGAAATTGAAGTAAATATATACACACAATATATTAATAAATTTGTATAAGCAAATGGATTAGACCTTGTGAGTGTACATATCTTTTTACCTGGTAACGATTTTCTCGCATGACTCAATCGTTGAAATCCGCTATTCAATAGTGGATGTAACTCATCATTCTCGTCTTCGGTTAATGTTGGTAATTGGAATTGCGTCGATGATGGGCCAAGAAATTGCTCCAATAATGACGGATCCATTATAATTTGAGTTTATTTATTTGTAGCGTATACTGTTTAGAAAAGAAATCAGTCTTTGATGCTCAAGTACGATGGTGTCGGATTGTAAGGTAGTTAGTCGTATGTACACATGTATGTATTTATATATGTACGTGTCCCTCAAACACCCTCTTTTTTTTCGTATGTAGTTTTTTTTTTGTACTCACATATACAGAGTCGCGATCAACGTATCTTCATTTATATCTTACGTTGTGTGATGAACATATACATATGTATATATATATATATATACATATACACCTTACACCGTCAATGAAACTGATGAGTGAGTTAATACAATGCAAATATGATCTTCCATTTCGATTAACGGTCAGCAATAGTAAAAGACGTTGACGACAAAAGAGAAGAAAAAAAAATAAAAAAAACTGAACGACCACAGTCACTCAGGTCACCTCTATTCACACAACTATTCAAATCGATCGAACATCACTTGACGCACATATTACGCGCACCGCTCTGTCTCTCTCTCTCTCTTTTTTTCTTTGTCTCATTCACATGAGGTGTTTGAATGAAAAAAAAATCGTAAGGTGTCGGCAACGAATTTCTTTTAATACAAAGGAAGGATGAATATGAATATGAATATATATGTATGTACATGTGTATACTCACACGTGCAAATGCTGATAAACAATAGACTCTAAATGCGTTGCCAGACATATACACATTTATGGTATCACTAATGCATAATCTTATTTGAAAAAAAAGAAAGTTTTCTTACCGTTGGCTATAGAAGATGAAGAATTACCATCTGTCGTATCAGACGCTTTAGCAATCATACGACCGCTTGCGACAACGTCATCGAATTTATCGTACAGTTGTTTTAACCTTAATGGATAACCAATAGTGTGTTAAAAGAATAACAATAAGCAAGAGAAAAAGAAATGAAAATAATCACTTACTTGGCTTCTGGTATGTCTCGTTTTGCTATATCACCCCGAACTTTTTCACCGACATGACGATAAATTTCTACAAGTGTATCAATAGCTTGTTGACGAACCTATAGAAGACAAAAAACTTCATGCATAGCAAACAATGAGTTTCATGTTGAAATATTTACAGTTCCATTTGAATCAGATACAAGTTTACATATTAATGGAACAAGTTTATTCAATTGAATTGTTGATGCACCAAATCTAAGGAAAAAAAAAGGAGTATGAATAAGATTTTCAATCAGATCTATTTTGAAAATGAAATGAAGTAAAAGAAAAATTCTAATCGCTAGCTTTCTTTCTCATATATTTTCACTCACCTGTCATTAATAATCTGTGTTGAATAAGTTCGTCTCATTTTGACGAGACAATAGAGTAACAATAACAAAAGTCTAATCCGTTTTCCTTTGTCAATTGATCACTACTAGTATCAACAATGAATAGGAATCACCTGTTTATATAGATGAACTGGTAGTCGTCAATAAACATAGACAAAATGAAAGCGATCGCAAATCAATACGAAAAGAAAAAGATCTCTAATCCTTTTGATAACAATAACAACAGTAACAATCGTTTAGACAAAATGGATAGTGGCGATGGCGATCGTTAGTAAGAGAGATATGTCATTCTTCTCTTGCGCAACATACTCGCACGATCATTATATCCCTATCTCGTTGTTTCATGCATGTTACGTTGTCTTTCTCAATATGTACTCGTGGCGTAGAGTTGCATCTTCACATTCACAATGAACAAATACCAGCCAAGGTATCCTATAGTTACCACACAATACTTTATATTGATTGAAAAAAAGCTCATAAAAAAAAACAACGTCAGCGTCAAAATGAATCATTAATGACAAAAAATTGTTTATTAATGAAACTCATCTATCGTTGGATATTAGGAATCACTTTTTCTTCCCTTGTATATTATGTTTAATCTATCAGTTCCGCGTACAGCGAGGAAAAAAACTATTCAATGTACAGTTCGATGACAGGAGCAATATAATTATAATGAACTTACTCTGTTACTGAAGGATATTTATTTGTAAATGTCTTTGATTGATTCGTTAACATAGTTTTAGTCGTTTTGTTTTATCATCCATGCACTGATCTTTAATTGTTATTCTGTAATATGTTTGGTATTTGTGATGAATAGTGCGGAAAAAATGAGGCAGAGAAAAAACAATGGAGAACAAGAAGAAGAGTAAAATAAGACTTTTTTTTGTCTATGCTCGATGTGGTTGCAATTAGACAGTAGAAATAGACTTTTTTCCTTCTGCTATACATGTATATATATATATATATATATTGATCGTGCCGCGTATTGCTACTCACGGTCGTTGACCGTCGGGCAGCTGTTCGTACATTTGTTTCTTCCTTTTTTTCTCTCGTATTTTCTGTTTTTTTTTCTACTATAGCATCATTTTAATCATGGATGGCAGAAGGACGCAGACATGCATAAGTGTCTATAATAATAGAATAGAATAAGATGTGTCACAATAATAGTTGATTCTATACGTGTTCAAACAGAAGACATCCACTCAAACACATATTTGTTTACTGTTTAAGCAACTTTTTTCCAGCCTCCATCATCCGGTTTTTTCTTTTCTTCAGTAAACCTCTTGGCAAACATAGTAAGAATAAAGAGAAACCTCGGATACACTTCTATTAGTACTACTCGTATTTAGACAGGAAAAAAAGAAGAGCGAGCATCTTAAAGACCGATAGCTAAAACTACACTGTTGTTCGACATGCTCTCTTTTGATAGTTGGATGTCAAACGATAAAAAGAGTTTTTTCTACTGAGGAAAATTGTTCTTCCGCTTGCTTCTATGTACAGAGTGACGAATAACTCTATTTCTTTCTTTCTCTCTTGATGTTGTTGTTTGAAAAAAAATTATATCAATCATTGTGTCTAAATAATCTTTTTCATTATTACATACTCATTTAAGGTTTGCACTAATAATCGTTGAATTTCTTCTCGAATACGAAATTGTTTATTTTCAAATGATACAGGTTGTATGAAATCCCAAACACGCTAAACATATAGAAGAAAACAACAATCATCTTTATATTTTCATCAGAAGAAAAAAATATATACCTGTGGAGTAAATGCTTTCATTAATTTCAATAAAAGATGACTAGCTGCTTCTCGTATCTAAATAAAATAAATTCTATTTTTGTATTTTTTGTTTTTGTTATTTACTTGATCTTTCCCATCACCCAATCGATCTAATGTTACAAGCGAAACTAAACGAAAAACAATCAACATATTGTCTAAGTGATAGTGTTCTTCTTTTTGTTTTTGTTTTACTAAACATACCATTCTCAAGATAACTTTCAAATTCATACGAATCTAATCTTTCAAGCAGCTGTTCAACTATTCGAAGGCCATTATGAGATATCTAAATTAAATATTTCATAATTTGATTGAATTACAATTGACAGTAATCCTTACTCGATAATTACTACTTTCCACCCACTTTAGTAATCCATTTATGAAACCTGTTAAATCTTCACATTCAATTGAATTATTTTCATCAGATAAATAATCTTCGAGTTTAGAAAAACAGTCTAAACGAACGTTTGGTTCTTTTGACTGTAAAGATGAATAAAACTGATCGAGAGTTTTAGTTTCTATTATTGATGAAGAATCTGCCATCTTTACTGATCGTTTATAACTAATTATATAATGAATACGATGAAGAACTGAACCGGAATATAAACAAATAAGTTAATCTATCGATATAGCATTGGATCTAATAAACAAAGATAAATAATAAGACTTAGAATCAGACAGAACGAAAGAAAAAACAGACAAACAAATTACAACTTATTAGTCATTTGCCCGTTGTTGAGTTATAGTCTATAAATGATCATTGGAGAAAGTATCAGCCAATACAAAATACATATCATGCATTTTTATGTCTTCAGTGTGATCAATTACTCGGAAAGTTTTAAAGTGTAGTAGTTATTTGTCAACTAATTTATATTATATAATAAAAAATGTATCAGATGTCGCTATTCAGAGTTGAATTTCTTCTATGAGATTTTTGCTGCAGGAAACTGATATGACTTGAGGAAGTTATTCGTTGACTACTATATACTTTAATATTAATTGTGTACTATGATTTATAAGCTTTATTCAGGAAATTAATTTATTTGCTTGATTGCACAATTATTTAGTGTTTTAATTAGTTTTTCTATTCAATAAAAAAAAATATATATTTATTACAATATAGGAACTAAAATACAATTTAATAATTAAAATCTAAACCGGAAATGAATTAGTCTGAGATTATTTAAGAAAAGATGTTTCAAGAAGATATTAAAGATTGCTCCAATTGACGAGGCACTAGCTGTAGTTTCTTTACGTGAATTGAAAACTATTCGTCATCTAATACTACGGAATTCAAATCATTAGTTCATACTGATGTTTTATGTTAAAATAATTTTTGATTGACTTCTGAGACATTTTCTTACTCATTGTCAACAAACTAGTGATTAATTGTCTCATCGATATCTAGTAAGATTTAGCATGCGCAAGTCAGAGAGCGCCTTCATACTGTGTTTTGAAAGATATATTGGTGGCAGCTGACAAAAATGGCCCACATAAAATATGACGTATCATTTGTTTTACTGAATCTACATTAAGAAGAAAAGGTCGCAATTCAGCAGTCAATAACATTCACTCCTTGAGAACGTATCAATTACTATTGTCGAAATTATATCAACCCATGCTATTTATTCATTGGGCATGCTTGTATAAATTTTTCTTTCTTCGTACAAATACTCGTCATAAAATTTACGTAGGAGAAAATGTAGAATTTAAACTATCAAAAGATACATTAGCAATCTCAAAGAAAACAACTAGAGATACCTTCTAATATTGTTGAATTTATGGTAATATTTTCTAAGAGCGGAAACCAGTAAAAATTATTAATATTGATTGGATCTGAGGTATTAATCATAGATATATGATAGAAGTTCACTATGAACTATAATCTAATATAACAAAGAGCATTTGTTGTATGTAAAATAAGAGGATTCATCGCAAAAATAGAAGATCGAGAAATTTCTCTTATACTATTAAATCAAAAAATAGTACTATATACCGTAATCATATGTCTGTACTTATCTCTCTAAGCTTATTATACGTGTATTATTATTTGATTTCGCTTGTCGAGAGCATTATCTATATAATTCTACGTCAACTAAAGTCATGATATCTTCAAGATAAATAATGTCATGAAAGGATAACAAAGAAAAGCCTTTGATCAGTTTTTCTCTGATAGTATTTGTTGTTCGATTCAAATTGTACTCAGTTTTTTTTGTCAATTGTGCATGATTCATTTTTCGTTATATACTACGACATGAAAAGATTCTCTTACGTGTGAAAGTATAATCTACATAGACATTTATGAGACAGTCAATCATTTTTTTTCTGACAGTAGGGAAGTAACACTGAAGAGGACAGACACAACTCAATTTACCATGAAACATAAAAATGAACTAATTGTTTGCGTTTAATGGATTTAGTTGATGACTCTACAAATACATCATGTAATAGAAATTTTCACTAGTGCCTCGATTTCTTAGCCTCGCCATAGACGCTCCTTTAAGGATTTGGATGAATTTTGATATCGCGTTTTAAGTAACGTTCAAAAGTCGGCACTATACGTTCGTATGTACTAGTCATATATGGAGATGTAAGAATGAAATCAGCTGTTGATAAATTGCACGCCATTGGAATATTCCAAACACTTGCTAGACGTGTTAATGCTCGAACATCAGAGTCGTGCGGTTGCGCTTCAAGTGGGTCAGCAAGAAAAATAAGTACATCAATAAATTGATCAGCTATTCTAGCTCCAAGTTGTTGATCACCGCCTAATGGACCTGATTTATATCTGATTACTGGAATGCCTAATGCTGCTTCAATTAAGGATCCTGTTGTACCAGTTGCATGAAGTTCATGTTTAAGTAGTTGATCTCGATTTCGGTTAACCCATTCAATTAGTTCAGCTTTTTTATTATCATGTGCAACTAATGCAATGCGTTTTCGTTGACCAATTAAGAATGATTGTGATTCATTATTTGAAGACATTTTCTGTAAAATTGAATGATATAGGAATCTAAAATAGGTGACTCAGACTTGTGAATCATTACCAGTAAAATATTTAAATCATATATAAATGAGAAAGTGATTAACAGAGCGCCATATAGTAAAGTTCTCTTTTCGTAGTTTATTTCTTCTGTGCATGAGTTTCTGATCGACAGAGAAAAACATATTTTCAAATATTAACCTGACGATTTTCAGTCTAAAACAAATCTCAATAAAAAATACGAATTTTGGAATTTCAATTATTGTTAGAATGTCGCCTAACATTAAAATCTTGAAATTAATGATAGAAAAACTTTTCATCGATTTATTCAATTGCAAAATAAGTCGAAACATTTGTATCACAATGCTTAGGTTTATTGAGCTTTTCTGCGTTGTTGTAATATGTATTGTCCTATAGAACTGTCCGCAAAAGTAATTCCTATTGTCACACCAACACCTACACCAGCGATAAATCCATATGAAAATCGAAATAGACCTTTATACATATTTAATAATCCAATCAGAATAACAAAACCAACAATAATATATTGAGTCGGTATCAAAGACAATAATGAAGATCGCTCTGATGAAGATGAATCATCATAGTTTTGAACCATTTCAATGCTATCTTAAATTAAAATGATTAATACAAAAATCTACATGAAAAAATGTACTCGAAATTTTATTCGAAACAATTTCGTACAAACAAAAAAAATACGTAAAAGTAAATCAGTCAAGGAATAATTTATTAAATGATTGTTGATGTTGATGGCTATCTCGTACTTTTTTTATTGCTTCAATGAAATCTGCTTGTTTGATAGCTCTCAATTGAGACAAAGATTCTTCTTCAGTCGTAATTAATTGTTGATGACGACACAATTCGACGATACGTTGCATGGCCGCTTGCCGGCATATTTCATTTATGTCACTACCTGTATAATTCGTTGATTGTTGTGCTAATTGCTCGAGATCAACATCTTTTTCGAGTTGTTCATCGGATAATATTAATTCAAATATTCTCATACGTTGATTTAAATTCGGTAATGAAATATGATAACGTGTTGGCATACGACGTAAAATAGCTGCATCTAAATCTTGTACGCGATTAGTTGCACCAATAATAAGAACACGATTTGATAGTGGATCACTGGCGTCAGTTTCTAAACCGTCCCATAATGTCATAAATTGAGTTTTGACCTAGAGGGCAAAATATTAGGCGCTTTTCTATAAAGAAAAAGGAATTTTTTTTTCTTACATACCATTCGTGTACATTCATGATCATCATTTTGACGTGTACGCATAAATGAATCAATTTCATCAATGAAGATAATTGTTGGCTGTAGTTTTCTAGCCAGAGAAAATATTGCAGCTGTACGTTTTTGAGATTCACCATACCATTTATCCAAAAGAGAAGTAACCTTGAAGACAAAAAGAATAGTGTCAAATGAATATCTTTCGTGAAATACATGAGAAAATTGATTAGTCATCTTTAAGAGGCTATGTGAGTGCTTCTCCGGATTTTTCCTAGAACGGACCATCGAAAAGAAACAAATGCAATTTTTACGGTAGATAAACACGATTGAGAGTAGACGAGTATTCTTTTACTTTTTCTATTTAGAAAATAACTTTTATAATATTTATATCAATAGCAAACATTTTTCTACATGAAATTCTTTAAATCTAAGTTGTTTCTATTTTAAATCGTTGCACATACTTGAAGATTAATGAAATTTGCACCTGCTTCTCTTGCAATAGCTTTTGCTAACATTGTTTTTCCACATCCTGGTGGTCCATAAAGTAAAACACCTTTTGGCGTGGTTAATAATTTCGATTGACTAAACAATTCTGGATGTTGTAACGGATAAATAACAGTTTGTCGAACATTATCAATGATTTCATCTAGACCACCAATATCTTGCCATGTAACTTTAATATCAATTGGATTAATTAAATCTGTTAAAAGACACATTTCATATTCATTAAAGTTATTTACAAGCGCTTTCGGTAAATTCATTTTCTTTGATATGATTTCTGCTAATTCTTTTTGACGTTGCTTTTCTTCATGTGTTGGATCCATGCTTTTCATTGCATAACGTATTAGAAAATAACTAAAAACCATCGAACCAACTAATGCTAATGCACGTGTACCTAATGATAATAATAGCGCGCGTACTTGCGGATCTTTAAAGTTAATTGTACGATATGATGATTCTGTTAGGTCACGAGCAAATTTCGATGGTAGTACCATTCTTCTCTCTATCAAGTTCTATCTGAAAATAAGAAGTTCACATTTTTTTATTTTATTTACGATACACCTAAGGAAAGATACATGATTTTTTTTCTCTAATTTAAGATTAATAGACGAATAGACAACAACAAGAATAAATACAATTCAATTTCTATCGAGTAGAACCAGTATTTGCCAAACGACGTATACGTCTAAATGAAGAAAAAAAAATAGACAATTATTTAGTTTATTAAAATTTGATTCTTACCTTGTGTTTCGATCTTGATCGCGAATTTTCTTATCGATTTCAGCATCAGTTAATGTTTCTAAAAATGGACAATATTGTTCAGCTTCATGATTTGTACGCATAGGAGCATCGACCGACGAGATTGCTTTTTCACTATGCACAAAAACAGAAACGAATATATATATGCATAAAATTGACTGAACGCTCTTTGTTAACAAACCTATAGGAAAATGTTTTATTATGCCAACTAAGTTGTCCACGGACACTGTAGGCAATAGCTGTAACAAATTCACCACCAAGACCTTTAAATAGAAAATAATTAGAATCTACTAATATCTAGATTTATTTGATTTACCTAATTCAGCTGCTAATACACGAGCAAATTCTTCAGGGCTATTTTGTTTATCTGACATATCCCATTCGAATTGATCGACCAAACTTACGTTGCCAACATGAA
Organism: Rotaria socialis; assembly: GCA_905331475.1. Classification (NCBI taxonomy): domain Eukaryota; kingdom Metazoa; phylum Rotifera; class Eurotatoria; order Philodinida; family Philodinidae; genus Rotaria; species Rotaria socialis. Next base: position 2,490 of record CAJNYU010001664.1, on the reverse strand, counting down.
CATTCAACTGAAACATAACCAAATATAAATCTTCAGTTAATTTGTCTTATTGATTAGGTTTTGTAGGCTCATCTTTTTTCGATTGAATGAAATCTGTTTTCTCAAGGAAAAATTCTCTACAATTAGTTTATGCTTGATCTCAACTATTCAATTTTATTTTTCTAAAGGCAAATATATATATGAAAACCGCCATTAACACTACTATTAGTTTCCAGTTCTATTTACTTTAATTATAATACGTTGATCATTGCCTTCGCCTAGAAAATTATCCTGATGAGCTTCAACTTGTTGACGTATAGCTTGTGAAATAGCCGGTACAAATGAGGCAGTATTTAAATCGAGATCATCACAAAGAATTTCAGCAAACATTTCTGGTGTAATCAATTGTTCTATAAAGCAAAACAAAAAATAAAACATGAAACTTTTCATTCCTTGTTTTTATAGATGAACCAACCATTTTTATTCCATGTAAATGTATCGCGTAACTTTTGTCCGTCAACTTCCATATCAAGACGAATAGGAACAAGTTCTTCAACTTGTTCAGCATTTTCAATAGCAGCTGATGTATCTGTATAATCAAAACTAGAAGAAAAAAAAATGTCTCTTCATAATAAATTAAATAAAACATTTCAGACCATAATGGAAAAGTTTTTCTTTTCATTGATGGTCGATTTCGATTGACTGGTGTTGCTGCTGGTACAGTTTCAAGATGATGTGAATCTGTCGAAAATGTTGTTAATAATGTTGATCGTTTTGTTTTATCACTAAAACGGCAAATAAAGGATTTTAAAATCAACATTTTAAATTTCTTACGATCGTGTTGTAGGAGGATCTGCATTCATTGTTAATGCACGATATTTTTCTTCGTTGCCAAGTAATATTTCATCGACTTCATTTGCACGTAATAATGTTAGATTTGTAGGTAATGACGATTCAGAACAACCTTCACAGATAAAAGTAGCTAAAAAGCATAGAAGAACAATAAAACTGCAATAACTTACCACGTTCAATTAACCATTTTCGTTCTTCTGATGTGATCACTCGACGCCACAACGATGGATATCTTTTGTAAAGTGTTCCACGAAATAACCGTAAATAATTACCCACCTTTAAAAGACAATCGATGAAAAGAACATGAAAAATAAAAACGTAGTGAGAGGTTCTCATTTGTTTCTCTCAAACTAGCTGATAGTTTGATAGTAGGCGGTAAAAGAACGAACCGATAACATTCGCGAGGAGTTTCAACTTACTTCTGAACCAATATACATTTTTTCATCACTATCAGGAAATTGAAATGGAACTGGACGATCGCCATAAGTTTTTGATGCTGCATTTGTTGGAGTGCTTGGTTTTTTTACGGTTGCATCCGGCTAGATGAAAGTAAAATCAATTGACATGTTTATTATAAAAATATTGTTTTCGAAATACCTCTGACATGTTTAAATAGACTTTTGTTGATGAATGATTGAGAAAATTTAGAAATCTTCAAGTAAATAAATAAATTAAATTGATAATCAGAATTAATACATACTGTAACAAAAGGATATCCTTGAAGTTATAATTTAAATGATCATTTTGGAATGGTATACAATTTTAATAAAGATCTACGTTTACAATTATCAAGAACTAAATGAATCGATCTCGATTGGAGCTATTCTAGATGAGATGACTTGAAAACGCACACACGCACGTCAATGAAAGTAAACTAAACTAGTAAGGAGTGAATCGATTGGTCATAATCCTGTAATCTATAAGAATATTAGGCGATAGATGTCGCTGTCTCATATGGTCTTTTGAGAATTGTTGCATATATATGTTAACGTCCAAACCAGGACTCTTAATGGGATGGGATGGGACGAAATTTTCGTCCCGTAGGATAATGCAAGTCGTCCCATCCCATCCCATGGGCTCCCATGGGATTCGCTATATTACGAAAAATCTTACTGAAAATCAAGGTTTCTTTTTTTTGTAACCGGAAATTCGAAGTTTTCCAGCATTCCGATTTGAATATTGGAATTAGGGATGCACCAATTCCTAGTACATTGCAAGAACGATGACATTTTAGCCTGATGTAGAGTGGAGCGGTCCTCTGATTCCATATATCAGCCAAGACCATTTTTTTGCTCTATGTAAAACGATAGCTGAGATTTATGAAAGATTAAAAAAAAAATTCGGATTTGAATCAGAATTTGAATTTTCAAGTCGTTTTCGGTCAAATCCAATTCAGTTTCAGACTTGCAGTTTGCATTACACAAAGTCTAAGAATAGATTTGAAAAGAACGTTCAAAACTTAACAGAAAAAAAATAAGTAAAAAGGCTTAATCCATAACTCCCAATGCTGAGAACATGTAAACATTCGATAAAAAATTCAAGAAATTGGCGGGATCGGATCTTTTCCCTACTTAAAAATGACGTGCCCGGTAGTGAGAATTATCGATTGAACATCTCTTTCTTCATATTTTTCTGTTCAGTTTTGAACTCTTTTTCAAA
>CAJNYU010001658.1:26291-51845 GCA_905331475.1 Rotaria socialis | reverse complement strand
GGATATTCAATATTCATACATTTTTATTCAACAAGGGAATGCAAGTAATTATGATCATGATCTCTTCTGATATAAATATTTTATTATTCATTAACTTTGGTTCCTATTAAGAAAAAATATTCAAAGAGAATTGCAAATATTATATTAGAATACATTGGCTTTGGATTAATTCAAAACCCAAGTTCTCAGATTTTCTTGTACCTAGCTTATGAAACTAGATAATTGTAAAACAATCAACAGAAAAACGAATCAAGGCTTCTTTAGAATAGACGGAATATTATATTGTATATTAACAATTTACAAGACTTTTCTAGACTTACGCTTGCATCAATCTTCATTTTCTATTTGTAGTCTGTGAAGCATGATTTCGAAGTGTGAAGTCATTGTTTCGAGTCAAATTCAAATCGTAAGATAATTCTAGAATACTATAAGACAATAACCAATTAAAGTAAGAAGTATATATAATTGATTCATCAATACCAATGTAAAGTGTAGCATTAATATGTAGTACAATGTGTTGTTGCAATGAGCGTAAATCATTATATTCATCAATATAGAAATTATATAAATGCGTTTATACCATAGAAAAATTTTTCTACTTCAATGATATGATTTAGCTTTTAGTTTTAAAAGCTAAGAGTAGTAAAATGCTGGTTGAAAAAGAATCGCAAATAGAATATGATTATTTATTTTTGTTGAGAGTGTATGAATAAGTATATTTTTATGTGAAAGAAACCATAAGCCCAACCATGAATCAACGCTATGCAGAAGAAGAGCAAGCATAAAAGCTATTATTATTGTTATAAAAAATGTCAAGTCCATTAATTTGTTTGCTTATTAAATTCCTTTCATTTCCTTTTTGGCTTTCATCGAATGACTAAATAAACTATAGAAGAAATATGAGGACTGTAGAAAAAAACGGATGTTTCTCAAATAGTAATTTCTTTTAAAGTCAATAATATAGATAATATCAAAAGTCGCATCTTTTTCTTGTTTTCAAAAAACAAATCAAGGCGATATAGTGAATTATCTCTCTGATTACAATCGTAGATTGTCACAGATTAGCTCCTAGAAGATAATTCAGACATCATTTTGCTTTTTTTAGCGAAAGAGATGTCAATGTGACCGGCGATTTGTCTTCTTTAATTTCGAAAAGTTCAACAACCCTGGCTTCATCTCATACAGCTACAACAAAAGCTCATTCAATGGCGTCAATGCCACTCCAACTGATATCGGATGTCGGTGAAAAACCATCGACAACAAATCTGCTTGATGAAAATGATTCATCATTACAAATGACTGCTAGAAGCGAACCGATTTATGATCAGTCAGTTAATAAGTACGTTTCTTGAAACAAATTCTTTCGAATAAAAAAAGCATGTATGATTAAAACTATTAGCATGTCACCTATGTATCAAAATGATAATCTATCTCAGCATAATCTTGTATATGACTTATTGCCGAAACCAAATGATGGTATTCCAATTCCACGTTTTCCACCTCATATCGCTGCTTTTCTGAATGGTAATGGTGACGCAAATCAATTAAATGCTCTTGTACAAGCACTATATCAAGAAATTGTTAAATATGAGCTGTAAGAGTTAAAAGAACTCATTGTTTTTTTTTTGAAATAGAGAAAATGCTTTTTTTTATTAATTACAAAATATTCTAGTTATCCAAATGCAGATGAACTTCGTTCAATAGTAAGTCGTCTAGTTGATCGCCATCCACATTGTGTATCAGTTATTGGTAGTATTGAATTATTAGTTCGAAAATTATATTATAAATTTTGTAACGAAAGAAAAAAATACCCAATTGAATTAAAGCGACGACAACCGAATAAAAGAAAACGTCTTCTACGTGACGATGATTTATCAATTATGAATAATCAACAGATTTTCTTAGGCTGTCACGCAAATGTGTCAAATGAGCTTCACAATGCATCATTAGATCGTCTCATGAATTTGTGGACAGCAGTAACGCCAACAAATGATTACAAAGATTTAAGTCAACAGCAGTCACCACAATCAGGTTCATCGTCTAATCTGTCGTCTCCGATTTCAAATAATTTAGAATCAACAGAAGAATTAAAAAAATATCTTCCAATAAATTTATCAATATCGACAAATAATAATAATAATCTTACGTGTACTGAATGAACTAAATGAATTCTCTGACAGGAACACATTTCTCTTTTTTTGCAAACTATGTTAGTTTATCGGATTTGTTTTCGTTTTCCCCTTCTGATTTACGAAATTGTTATGTAATGAACGATTGTGTCTTGCTTAAATACAATTAGAATGTCTCAAGTTTTGTTTTTATGAAAAAATCTTCATCTTCATCTTATGTTTTGATGAATTAAATCGTTGCAGAAAAAGATCGACCAATTCAATCAAGTGGCTTTCTGTACTTCACCAATGTTTCAATATAAATTTCTACAACAGGAAAGCACACATGTCAATCTAGTTAAGCACTCGAAAATGAAATGACTTTTGCCTGTGAAGACATCACGACTTACAATACATTATTTAATATCATGGTCTGTCATTTTATTTTATTTTTTATTCAGAAATAGCTCAAGAGTGGCTATTATTACTATGAAATCTTTTGTAATAAGCCACTAGCTTAGAAATTACAAACCGATCTTATTTCCACTATTATCATATTTTCATGTTGATGTGTTGCGGAAGTAAATAAAAGCTAGTGATTTTACAGTGAATAGAAAACTATTTAAATACATAATAAACATCATACGAGTATCAGTTTTGTAAAAGCAAATTTATGCTCGAAAAAAAGTAACAAATTTTCTATCACATACATATCGAAGTATCACTCGAGTAAATACATTTGAAATTGTTCGAAAAGCTCAGTGTTTTCTGTAGAAAACATCATGAGTGTACGTCCAATGAAATGCACAACTTGAATACTCAGTGACATCCTATTATATATTGTTGACTTAGCCATTTCTTTCTCTCTGCATGTTTCTTTCAGCTGAGAAAAATCTCATTTAATGTATTAACGATCATATTGCTGTTTTATTTATAGTAATCTATTACGAATTCAAGCTCAATAATATGTGCGTACTAATAAATGAAAGTAAAACTTGAAGTTGACGTATGTTCGATTTCCAAGAATCACGAAAATTTCTAGGATATATTATTTTGAAACGTTAGATTCCTATACTATAAGGTTTGCTAAACTAATGCTTTTCTTCACGTAGCTGTACGGGTAATCTTTCATGAGAATAAGATAGACCTGTAGAGACACCCGAGAGGAAAATGTTAAAAGTAGAAGCAAATCATGCAAAACTCAGACAATCCTGCAAAAATGTATAGAAAGGCGTTTTTTCTTCACTTATAAAAAAAAATGAATAGGCTGGTAATTGAAGAATCGACGAGTTGATGAATTAGCTTAGTCTTTCTGCTTCGACAATGAAACAATAACATTACTTCTTTCTATACATCTGAATTAGTAGACCAGTCTTGTTTTTCATTCATCGGATTCTTTTTTTCTTGTTCTTTCGAGTCATTAAATGTCTCATTTTATTACCTGTTTAGCATCACTTGATATCTATTTTTATATATCGGTCTAATATAGAGTTGTTCGCCATAGTAAATCGAGTTCATTCAAGAACAATATATCGCATAGCTACCATCGCTATTTTTTTTAATTCTCTTTTCTGATATATACTATTTATACTACTCTCTCTCTCTCTCTCTCTATTTTTCTTCTCTTTTTCTCTTTCTCTCTTTCTCTCTCTATATAGGCTTATATATTATTGTAGTATACTCTCTTTGGAAAATACGTACGAACGCCAAACACCGCTACAATTAATATAATAACAAAGACCATGTCAATTTAATTAAAGTAACAAACCACAAGAAAAATGATTTCGGCTAATCTTACAAGCATTTATTATGATAATGATTTTTTTACTGCACCTGCAGAAATAAAAAATCCCTGTCCAAATCAACGTGCTATTACTAGGCCATTGTTATTTATTCACAATTATTCATTGTTCATTTTTGGTTCAATATTAAATTTTGTTGCATTTATTATCCTGATGCAACGTTCATTACGTTGCCATTCAACATTTGCGTATTTAGCATTTTTATCCTTATCAAATGGATTATTATCATTAGTACGTTTTATACATTGGATGTCAACATATTATTTACACATACATTTCGAAAATAATTTATATACTTGTCGGTTTTCTCATTTTGCGTTAGACTTTTTAACACATTTCAGTTTATTTACATTGGTGTGTGTTAATATTGATCGTGCACGAACCGTAACAAGGAACGCACCAAGAAGACAATATCCAAACTCGGCATTTCAAATGGTTGTTGTCAAAGAATTTCTTATTGGTATCATTTTATGTATTTATCATTTTCATTGGCTAGTCAAATTTGGTTACGAAGGTATGTTTAAATATTTGAAAGATAGCAATGGATAACGAGAACATTGAAAATTAAAGATTATCATAATGAACGTTTATCTAATGCGGATGTTAAAGAAGAAAGAATCCTGATGTTTAACATCCAACTTACTTTAAAATCGTTATGAGTTATGAAACTGACATTTTTCTTTATTCATCTGAATAAGACTTCTCATTGGAATTCTAACTGACAGTAACTTTTGATCAGAAAATTACAAAACAGAGAAAACGACAATAAGCATACTAGTATGTTTTAATTTAAGATGAATATATGTACTCAGCGCCTGTTTAAAACAAGACATTTCGCTTTTTTTCTATTAATTGAATATAGCACATAAAGAGAAAACATGTCCTCTCACTTTGGTCTTTGTAGAGATTTGCGTTTGAAATGAAGCGTTCATGTGAAAAAAAGAGTTCTGTGGCACTAAATTTTAATATTTGTCCCAAAAAGGAATTATAGTTTATATGATACTAATTAAAATGGAATTCTAGAAACTAGATAAAATCATAATGCGCTGATTAATTTAATGGCGAAAGTTCGTGATTTTCTAAAAGAAAATGTTTTCAAAATCAAGGCCGAAAGCAGATTTTATTTTATTTTTCTTGCATCACAAAACTTCGTCTGTACAATAATCCATACAATTGTCACAATGATGTGTTATTGAAAAAACGGATAGGAATTTTGATTCTATTCAAGTACATTATTGTCATTTGCACAATCAAACCATTAATTTTATTTGTGCTTTATAACCGCTATTTGTCAAATAGATTTTAATGGATTTTTTCCTGATTGCTCATCATACGCAATACCCCGGAAACGTTAGTGCTCCCATACGTACTTAATTAGAGTAATTATCAATAGAAAACCAATTCAGATCGGATTAGAAGAAAATCCAAGTATCACTCTCATTCTTATTCTTAGATTGTCAATGCCATGCAGGTCTTCCCATTGTTTATATAATGAACTTTGTGTTTGTTTCTTTTAGTTTCAGATGATGAAACACAACAAACAGTTTGTAGTTCTGATCCAAATCGAACACCATTATATTTTCTTTTTCTTTCATCAATCTATCCAATTTTCGAATTAATTATATTTTTTTGCCTTCCTCTTCTGATGAATATGATCTGTACAATTTTAATTCTACGCAGTTTACGTTTAAGAATGCGCACAGCTGAACGTTTCGGTCCACGAAGACCTTCAGTTACTAATGCTAAAAAACAAAAACTTTACGAACGAATATGTGAAAAGCTTGCATGCTGTTTTCCTTCAACGACAATCATATCAAATGTATATTCGTGTTGTTGTTTTCAAATACAATTTCGACGGCATTCAGAATTACGTTTAAAAATGGGTCGAACTCAACAAAGTTTAACAAAATACGAAGAAGAAAACAATGCGAGTCAACAGCGACAATCACCAAGATCAGCAAGCTGTCTATCACAAGATATTCAACAAATAACAACAACTTCAATAATTTTACATAAAAAACATCGTATTCGACGTATACGTGATATACATTTATCGGCTATGCTTATTACATTAACTATTCTTTATTTAATATGTAATTTACCATTTAATTTTCATCAAACATTTGGAACAAAATTATACGAACACAATTCAAATGCGTGTGCTATAAAATTTATACATCTTTTACTTGATACATTGCAACAAACATATTTTTCAACAAATTTTTTCCTTTATGTTCTAACAAATCGACGTTTCAGAGAAGCATTCTATACTGCAATTATGAAAATATGTACACGTAAACAACAATATTTTCACAAGAGAAATATTCAACGAAGAAAAGGACCAATTATTAGCTTGAATGAACCAACACCCTATTTCAATAGGCTATCCAATGAATATGAAATTATTTCAGTATCAGCTCAACAGAATCACAACAATATTCATTCTGATATGGAATTGACAGAAATGCCGCCATTTCATCAACGCACTATTTTACGGCAAAATGAAAATAATGAACTCATGTCAAAAACTGTCACGTCCGAAGAATTATCAAGCGAAGAATAATAAATCATACAAATAGACAAAAACAAAAGCAAAAAGAAACATTAATTATTTTTCGCTTATTGTATAGCTTAAATGTTTATCATTTAGTTGTGAATATAAACAAGTATGGGTAATATATATATATATATATATATATATCCCAGTTGACATGAGAATTTCAGTTGAGATTGGAATGCGTGAAAAGAATAATTAATCGAAAAAATATATATTTTTTTTGCTCGTGATAATATATTATAGAAAAACAGAATAGAGCAGAAATATTTCTCCGATAAATTCAATGTCCCCATGTCCCCATAGTTTAAAAAATACACAGAGAGTGAATATATCATTGAGAGATAAGAATGCAAAATTTATTTTTCTCAGATAAATTCAATGTCCCCATGTCCCCATGTCCCCATAGTAAAAAAAAAGACAGAGTTGCATTATTTTAAAACTCAGTGTAACAAGATGCAAGGAATAATTCTCAATATAAACGTTTCTAAAGTCAGATCTCAACAAAAATTCTATTAAAAAAATTAAGAAAAAAACTATTCCAAACTCGCCTGTCACATATACACCCGTATGAAAGTTAAATCGACCCTTGGCTTAATAGCTTTTATTCATGTAAATAGATACAGATCGAAGAAACTTTCATTGAACTTGATTTCAATCAAGCTCTACGGCAAGTTCAATGATAATGACAAAAGTTGCGGCCTTGTCGCATAACATAAATCAGTTATTGTGTTGCATGATAAAGTGTATGATGCACTATGTTACAACAAAAAAAAAGTACGCGTATGGGAAGGCGTAAATGCGCAATTGGCCTTTTCACTTGTACAAGGTATCGAAGGGAAGAACAGAAAAAAACACAAGCCACTCTCTAGTCATAGAAAAAGGCAATACGATAACAGAGACACATGAAAAAACACTTTAAAATAAATTAACTGTGTAAAATAAGTCGAATTACAGTTTTATAGACGAATCTCTGTGCCAATTATTCTACGTGATACTATTATTCAAGGTCATGGCAGATAGATCTCATTTGATATCGCAGATATTTCAAGCTATTGAAAACAATGTTGACGGACCGACGCTATGGAGTCTACTTGAACAAATAAAAACATTTGACGATGGAATAATTTATATGACTTATGGTGGTGAGACACCGCAATCGACGGCTGAAAAACTCAATCGACAATATTTATTGAAATTGATGCAAGTACATCAAAAGCTAACTCATATTCGAGCACAATTTTAATTTTTCTTTGAAATACATAATTAAGATTGATTCTAATATATATTGAATTAAAAATAATTTTTCATTTTTGTTTTTTAAATATTTTGTATTTTTCTTAATAATAAATAAATTTTTATAATTTGTGCCTATTCAGACAAGAAAATTATTTATTAAATATATTTTAATATCTCATTATTTTCATTCAGAAGTTTATACTCATCTATTAATAGTTTTTTACCCGAAAGATTATTCCATTGTTTAAGTCAAGCAGAAGGTTCTAAATATGATATAAAAAAGTAGAACATCAAAATTGTTTGGCCTATCAGAACTAGAATATTTTATTAATTTATTCTATAAATTTATAAGTAAGCTGCAGACTGTTACGAAATGACGCTATTTATCTAAAATGCTCTTAAAACATGACTAAAACAAATAATTGCTTGAAACATTCAATACTAATTATATATTGATAAGATGAAATTATAAGAAAATCATGAATCTACAAATGCTTTTTTTGCATAGTTAGTCGTTGATTAAAATATCATCGGCAGTAGAGCTGTTTTTGTGTACGCAAAAAAGTGAGTACACTCTAGATTCGGTCAGTGTGCCCGGCCGTTAACACAATAACCATTGAAAGACTCATCCAATAGCCATGAAATTTTGTACCCAGAATGATCTCATTAATATCTCAGTCGAGTTCGAAGATGAGAGGGATCCGTCAAGAAATGGCTGAGTTATCGAAAAAATTGTCATTTTTGATCAGACCATCCCTGAGGGGGGGGGGGGGGTCCAGGGATTTTTTATAGGAATTATCACCAGAATTATTCACAACATATATAAATCGACTCAGTTTTTAACGCTGATTCCGAATCTGATATTAGTTTTGAACTAAATCGTAGCTTTCTAACGAAACATCGCCTGAAAAACGGTCTCAAAATGCACAAAAACTGCATCCAGAAACCAAAGTGCCTAGTTTCTCATGATAATTTTGTTGTTCAGACATTCTAGAATGACTCATATGTCTCATGTAATTTTTGCAGTACACATAACTCTCGGATGAAATCCGAAGTTTCCACATTTATTATTCATTAATTTCGAAGAACTCATTAAAGTACGTATATATTCTACTTTTAAATTATTGTAGACGTGAACAAACATGATTGATGGTGTTTTTGTTGTTGTTGTTGTTGTTGTTGTTGTTGTTGTTGTTGTTGTTGTTGTTGTTGTCTTTTCTTTCTTAATTACGTCAAGAGCACATGTTATTACATACATATTTATCTAGTACTGTCTAGACTCTCTAAATGTCTTATCAAATTATTGTTTTAATAGATGAACAGGTTTTTGAGAAGTTTTTATTTTGTAAAAACAACATGTTATTTAATCGACTAAATCATATCAAACATGTAAGGAGTACCCGTGTTAATCTTGACGGATTATCACGTATTCGTAATTTAATTTTAATTTTAATTTAGATTCATAGACAGTAGTTTGAGAGTGATTATTCATAATGGAGTTTTAATCTGAATATCTAAATGAAGACGATTAGGTGCCCATCGACCGATGCAGCTATGAAACAGTTTTGTCAATATTTAGTGCCCTAAAAAATCTGATGAGTATTCAGTCAAGTATCCAGTCAATATTGAAACGCTTCCATCTGTTGTTCATGCGATCTAATCATTTGTCTTGATCATAAAGCGGCAGTCAAAACGATGAAAAAGTAAACATTATTTTTCTTGTCATTTAAATTCTCTTTATCACTTCAGCAAATATGATTTTTTTTATTGCATATTCATTCAAATGATTCGTTATGCTAGCATATTCTGCATAAGACTCAGTAATAATAATCTTTATACGCATGCTTCTTGCTATTACTGGCACTTCGTTGAATTAAGTTTAGAATTATGATTTCATCCACATGTATTCTATGGGAAGCTAGAGTACAATAAATAATATGACATTATTTATCCCGAATCACTTAGTAAAAATCATAAGTCTATGAAGAGATCTTTGAAATAATTCTTTTTAATGCTAGTGAACGAACCCTGCATCAATCCTTATGTAACTAATGAAATACAATTGAAATAATGCATAGCTATCAAAAGCAAACTTAGTATTACAAATTAATTCATGAGCAAATTCATCGTTATCCAAATCGATGATTGCAAACTGATGAAATGACTAAATTTTATTTGTACTGTTCGGGAGAAAATTGGTGAATCATCGAATCTAACAGGCGCAGTCCTAAAATTAATGTAGCGTGGAAAAACTGATTTTTATCGGAAGCATGCATTTTGTCGGGTTAATTTCCGGCCCATAAGCCTTCTCCTGTGTTGTATCGATTTCCGAAAGTTTGCACCCGGAACTCAACTATTTGCAATCACCGTAAGTAGTATTAATATTACGAATGAGACTAAAAACAAGTGAAAGCAAACTTAAATGAAACGAAGAGAAAAGAAGAAAATTAAAATTCGCTAAGAATAAGAGAAAACAAACGCGGTTATAACGACATGACGTTAGAGAAAAAAGCTATTGATTGTATCGAGAAAGCCTCCGAGAGTATTTTGAACGCAAATAAAAACAAAGCAGGTCAATTATTTATGAACCACAATTTATCATAACTGAAATGATAAATAGAAAGTCTTTATACGACTGTTTACTTTCAATATATATCAGTATCTAAACGTATTGTGCCGTATTAAATACTATAGCATTATAATTAAAGATTTTCTTCATAAATCACAATATTTGTTTAGACTAAGCCTATAAAAAGACTGGGACACGTTGTCTATGGTTATCTTGATAACAATTTAAAAAGATCCTTCTGTTTTCTGAAATTTTTAGATCACAATTCGATATAGAATCGAGAACACGAAATGTTTCTTGGTAGATTACGCTAGTCAATTACAGTTATCTTACTAAATATCAGATAAAGAAAAACAAAAACATGTGAGATTAATATTTTTGGTCAAAATGGATCTATTTTATGAGAACATTCGGTTTTTTCAAAATTGAAGTTCGTGATCTCTACAGTTACAAATCATGTATCCAAGAGAGACCAATCTTTGTTGAACTTTATAGTTTTCTAATCAATACTGGCATTTTCAGTCTTCGTTTCTACTGCTGTTGGAGAGCGGGCCACTAGAGAAACACTATAGTTAAAAGCTTAAATAGAGCTCGCTGGCTCAAGTAGAAGTCAATTCAGATTGTAAAATCTTAGATGCGTATTATACAGTAATATAAAAATTGACTGATGCCTAAAAAGCCAACGCGCACCTACTTTGTTACTGTTACAAGATTCGTAGTATTTCATATATCTTTCTGGTGATTGAAAAATACAAACCTATTCTCCGTATCTCACGTTAAAACGAATTTTGAAAATAGTTCTAAACGATTCTGAGAGGTAAATAGAGAACAAAAACAAAAATCATCTCTGGTTAGAATCAATATGAATATACAACATTTTACACCAGTGATTTTCTTTCTGGTTTGATCCATGCTAAAAAAGATTGTGCAGTTTTTTTTCCATTGACATATCTAGAGAGCAGGTACAGGTGCATATCTTTGTCTTTTGAAATAGAAAGACAAGGAACTTAACATCTTTGTGAACCAGTATCAGTCCTTAAATCTATTCTTTGTCATGCAAAAGAAATGCATCTGTTTCCAGAGGCTCGTGACTCAAACAAGAAGAAGAAGAAAAGATCATTTGATACGTGTATTGACCAAGGGCTTTACTAAATAATAATATAAATTAGTGAAATACGATGCGTTTTAAAAAGTTTGCGTTTCTTTTTTTTACATCGACAATTTCTCTCAAATTTCCTCGAGTATACACATTTTCATAATAAAATATTGAATTTTACACAGTTAAATCTTTCTTTTGAGTTTCTATAAAAATATTTGTCATTGAATAGTTTTCACCGCTGCATATTTCATTTTCAATTAATCACCTAAAATGCATTCAATTATCTTAGAAGTTCAAAAAAAGAAAAATGCACTATCAATGCAGTCAATAAGTTGAATTCGATCACGAGTATAAAATTTATTTGTTGGCTTTTAGTTACTCATCCATACTATAGTTGCATGACATTCTCTCAACTACTTGGATCACCGATTTCTCATTCATCAACGAACAACAGCTTTTGCTTGAGCGCGGATTTTCTTTCTTCAATGACTATTTTTCCTCAGATACACCTAAGTATTAAATAATTCATCATGCAACAAATTAAATATTCATGCTGTTCAGAGTATACAAATCATTACCATAAATAGCGCTATTTTATGCAAAATTCAATGCGTTTTGTTCTACTAATCGTGTTTTACTTATTCAAATAGTACTATTGAATGACTCGTGTAAGAAAGACTTCTTTTCAATATCGACAAATAATGTATGCAAAGTTTATCAAATATCAATGAAGCACTTACGCTGCATAAAGTGTTGCGACAGCTTTCAAAAAAAAAGCTGATTCTTGCTCTGTTAATAGCATTATTGCTGAATGAATTAAATATTCTCAACTACATAGGTATGGTTCGTCTCCAATCAAAACTTATTTTTCGCAATATCACTTGGTATTGATTTCGAATATTTTTTTTCTTGTTCAAAATTGTGTTGCTGGAAAATCTTTCGTGAACATTTCATTCATGTCCAATAGTTTGATCATCATTAAATAAACAGCAACACAAAACACCATTTGTCTTTCTGTCAATAGAACACAGTGCGAAGAACAAAAGACAATCTAGAAAAAAGTGCATCTCACTCAAGGTTAAGAACAGCGAAAAAGAAACGTGCGTTTATATCCGAGTAAAAGTTAGCACTCAGCAACAAATGTTTGCACCCTTTTCTTCTCACATTTGCTATGCATGACACACGCTTCATAGACGTTTGACTGAATAAAAAAAAATAGTGGCTTATAAAAAACATTACAGAAAAAGAAAAGAAAAGTTAATCACACGTGATATAAAATTTCGACATGTAGCTGTCAGAGAGTATCATATTGTTCTGTTTTTTTCTCTTGTTTAACCGATATTCAAATAGCTACATTTTTGTTTAGTTCAATAGGAATGGCTGATGAATGCTATTCTGAACTATTGAATATACCATCTTCAACTGTTCTGATAACCGGTGGTTCTAGTGGCATTGGTTTAGGTCTCGCTCGATGTTTTGTTCAAGCAGGCGCAGCTGTTATAATCACAGGCCGTCGCGAACAACTGTTAAAAGAAGCTGCTGAAGAATTAAATGGTATTGGAAAGAAAAAAGTAGTTTTTCATGTTAATGATACTGAAAAACTTGCGGAAAGACAAGCACTGTATGAATGGATAACACATGAATATCCTCAAACAAATATTCTTATTAATAATGCAGGTATTCAACAGCGCGCTCCATTTATTCCAAATGAAATACCATCTGAAAACATAGCCTGGGAAGAGCGAGAAAAAGAAATTCAAATAAATGTATGTGCACCGATGCATCTATCTCATTTATTTATACAACATTTTCGACAAATGAAAACAACCACGGCTATTATGAATGTATCATCAGGTTTAGCTTTTGTACCATTAGCACCAATACCAATCTATTCAGCAACCAAAGCTGCTCTACATTCATTTACTATGAGCCTTCGTTATCAGTTAATGAACGAAATAAAGAATATTCAAGTTTACGAAATTGTACCGCCTGCTGTACAAACAAATCTTGGTGGTAGTCATGCTTTTGGTGAGCCGCTTGCTGAATATTGTCAAGCAACATTTGAGCGCTTACAAAAAGGTGAACAAGAAATTGGTTATAAATTTTCGGATGAAGGAAGAAAAATGAAATCACGTGAAGACACGGATAAATATTTTAAAAATTTCAACGATAATATGGTAAAATTATTTCAAAGCCAAAAGCTTTAATTAATGAAAAGAAGTTTTCGCCATTTTTACACTTATTCTACGTAAAACAGTTCTTTGAAAATTTATTCTTATTCTTATTGTAGTTTTAGTTTCCATCTCGTTTCTTTTTTTGGTTTGGAAGTTTATAGAAAAATTAGATTTTCACTTGAAATAATACAAGATTAATAAAGTTCATGATTCTTGAATGCGTACAAGTAAAAAATATCTTTCGTTAAACCATTTTCAATTTTAATTAGTAATCAATACAAAATATGGATGGGAAACGAATGGAGTTTGAAAGTTTTATTAGCGTAAATAACAAGGCAATTACATTTGAACAAAAGCAACTTTTTCTAAATTATTCCACTCTCTATTTTAATTATCAAAACGCTGTCAGGCAGCTAGCGTATTTAAATTCACAAAACTTTCGCACTGTCAGTATTGATAGTAAGTATAGGATTGCACCTGTTGATTGCTTAGCTTCCATATGGTTATATTATGCACTTGAAAAGTACTGTAAACGTTCAAGTGAATCCTAAGAAAATAAAATAGAAATCCTCAGTTAAGTGTAGTTGCTATGAAAAGAGCAGTACTATATTTGACATGGAAAAGATTGCATCAAGTTTTTTAATTATTTTTTCCATAGAAATGCCGGAAAACTACAAGACAAGAAAGAGAAATTGCTTTATATATTTTTCAATCAGATCAATGATCCTTTAATATATTAAAAAATATATTTTATATCTCAAATGCCATTTTTTCACTTTCAAATTTATGATAGCACTAACCGATCAATATGTAGAGTTGTATCATAAAAAAAAATCTGCTCTGTGTGACATATATATATATATATAGTATAAATATACATCGGTACGTGTGCATAGATAAGAATAAAACAGAATGCTTTCTAAGAAAAGATTTCTATTGAGTATAGGATACAAATCTGTTGTTTTGATTAAAAATCCCAAACCCAATATATATGGTTAATATTTATTTCTAGTTTTTTTCTCTTTTCTGTGACACTGAAGTTGTTGCCCTATCAAATGGCATTCTTTGCATTTCACACATTCATGTAAGGCACAACAGCAGCTTACTTGATCACGCAATCGTTAAGCAAAATGTCTGTATTCCTACTGGTTGAAATCGGTTCTCCCGATTTATCTCAGTAGACTAACTATCAGCCATTGTTTCATTCGTCTGTTCTTCTCTTTCGCACCAACAAAATACACCCACTCGTTCTCACATCTACCTGTGTCGAGAACACGGACAGACAAAAAAGAGAGAAAAGCTGACGCCGCACGCACGCTTTCAGTCAGCCTGTCGACCATTGCTTTCGGGAAGCATCTGAGGAGAATATGATAATCGTCGTTCGATTCTTCGTTCGGTTATATTCTCCTCTCGTCTATCCATCTATTCCTCCGTCCGTCCATACTTTACGATGAACGGGCAAACAAATGCATTGGCTTTTAGTATGTGCGTGTTTGTGCGCTTCTATCCTTGCGAGCGAGCGGACGTGTGTTCTCTTCCTCGGCATACGCGCCAGTATAGAATAGTAACAGCAGCGGCGGCAGCAGCAGCAACAGCAGCAACAGCAATCTAGGAGATGGGCGAACGACTGAAAGGGTAGGGGAATATAGAAGAATTCATTCAGTAAACAACCCGCAGTACCAAGGATTACAACAGTAACGATCGTCATTTGCTCGAAATAAAAAAAAAGAACGACGCATACATTTTCACACGAAACATATATTCGAATCAAGTAAGCTTGTGTTATTTTCATTATCTAACTATATGTGACTGAAAAGGTAATCAATTAAGGTTACTGTCATTAAATAAAATTTACAATTGAGAGATTTTTATAATTAATTCTTTTGTGTTGCAAATTAAAATTACACTTGGAATACGAAGTCTATTAAATAGACTAAATGAAAATTAAAAAAAAAGTTTGACTTTAACGAAAATTTATGCAGTACATTCTATCAACAATGATGGGAATAGGAATATTTTTTCTTCTTCAGCATTAAAGAACGTGTGGTCTAATGAAATGAGGACGCAGGAAGTCGTAGAAAATGAGGAAAGAATGAGAGAGGAGAGGAAAGAGATTGGTCAAAATAGAAAGGTGACATGTGATGCAGTAGATCGTTATTGTTCTTCGTCTTTTTCTTCTTGCCTTTTTTAATCCTTTTTCATGTACAGTTAAAGTAATCGATTGGTGGATACAGTTCTTTTTTTTCCACCATCTTTTTTGAATGCATTACGTATTTCTTTCTGACTTTACGTCTCGTTTTATAATATGAATGTAGTATAGGTAGTGTCTATGATATATGGCTCTCTTTATGTTCTAGTAAAAAGAAACTAACAGTTGGCCAAGCCCATCCTTATTACATGTACTCGCTTTTTTTCTTCTTAACATCGACAGCAGTACTACCACTACTACTGCAACTAGTGCGATTCCTTTTCATCCTCACTATCATCATTATACGATGTCGGGCATGAGTACTTGCTTTCATTCTTCAGGCAGCATGTATAGTTAAGTCGTGCATATGCCGTTGCTTGCATTTTCTTTCCTACAAGCAGAAAAGAAGAACAGGCAAGAAATTGACAATGTTGCTTCCCGTCGAAGCGAGCTACAAGGGTTGTCGGGCGTGCCAGAGCACATTGCGCGCGAACCTTGGCAGACATTTTAACTATGCTCGTTTGATGTTGCATACGAAGGGAAAGAGAAAGAAGAAAGACAGAGGTAACTGTTAAGGTATGTGCCTGTTATTTTCTTGAAACAGTAAGAACAATATGTACATCAACAGATACATACATATAAATATCATATTTCCTTATCATTTGAAAAAAAACTATACATCTGCGAAAATAACATTATGTTGTCCATGCATGCTTGTTTGTTTTATCTGTACCAGAAAAAAAAAGATTCAAAATACATAATCTATCTCCAACTGCATGCCTTATTCTTTTGTCTGTCTCTCCCAACATGACGCACATCGATCTATTCTTCTTTCTTGTTTTCTTTCCTTCTTCTCTTTTTCTTCTCCTTCTTCTTTTTCTTCTGCTTCTTCTAATGATAGACAACAGTAGTACACACGCGCACAATCCTCGTATTGGAAGAAAGTAAGCGAAGGAGGCTACAGTAATAATGTCGACGGTCAATTCTATTTTATTTTATTTTCATAAATTCTATTTCAGATTAAATATAAAAAAAAACATCGAAAATGATGATCGATAATAGTATCGATACAGAACGTACAGCATTTATTTGTCCTGAATGCAGTTTTAATGGGACAAGTTTACCAGAATTAATTAGTCATTTAAATGAAGCGCACGGTGAAGGTTTGTTTATAAATATTATTAATAATTGTTTTTTTTTATGCAGCTTTGTTTTTCTTTTATTTATATGTAGAAACTGCTAGTAAAAGTGAAGCACCACCAAAGAATGTATTGTTATCATCAACTGAAAAACGATCGAGACGTAAACCAGCATTTAGTCATCAAGTATGCTTTTAAATATAAGATTCTCTTGACTCTAAAGGAAACGTTCTTTCTCCTGAAGATTATATCTCAAGCACCGCGGCAATCATTACCGTTATTTAAACAATCGAATGTCGATCCAGGTTTCTCTTCTTTACTATTTATAAGCTCTTAAATTGTTTTTTTTCTTCTTCTAATATTATCTAGGTTCTATTCATTTTTGGAATCGTGTTATTACCACTGACAAAAATGATCGAAGATTTGCCGAGGTAGCCTATCTCTCTTTTTCTACTTCATTTCAATAAAGAATTAGTTCATTTTTTGAAATTTAGACTAATGTAATTCGTGACGAAAATTTCTCACATTCAAATCTAAGTCCACAACGGCCGATAGCACCAAAACTTACAAATAGCCCAATCAAACCAATTACTTCTACCGCAGATCTTCCATCAACTTCGAATTTTTCTTCAACAATTCAACCAATTCAAAAGAATTTTCAATGTCGAATTTGTCATTTAACTTATAAAGTAATATTAATTAAAAAATGAAACTAATTTCCTAGCTTCTTCTATAAATAGAACTTCCATGATTGTACAGCACATATACGTCGAAAACATGAGATAAATCATATACAAGCTGGCCGATATGTTGGAAAACTTGATACCAATGTATCACTACCACCGTCAGCAACTGGACATTATAAAATACGACTCAAAGTAAAATCATTACCTCCACCACCTCCACCAAAAACAACAATAGATAATTTCACTAAAACATACCAATGTAAATATTGTTCATATACAACACCATGGTTAAAACATATTTCACAACATGAAATGCAACTTCATAAAAATTATTCTTCGTTTACTCAAGATGATGTCATTCATAATAATAATAATAATAATAATAATAGTATTGATAACGATAATGGTTTATCCGCATTATTAATTGATAATGTACAATCATATGGTGAAGTTCTTCCAAATGGAAACGATGAAATGATTGTGATTGAAGAAGATATTGACGATGATGAAGATGACGCGTATGACAATATACTTGATTTTAATTGGGAAAAAAAACAACAATGTAATTTTTTTTACTATTTTTTCAGTCTTTGGAAATATCAACAAGAAATTAATAATCTATCGGAATCGGCACCAAATAGAATTTCATTTTCAAAATCATTTAAAAAATTTCAGTGTCCACATTGTGAACATTCGTAAGATCAGTAAAATTATTTTGAGCTTAATTTTTAAGTGTGCTTTTGTTTTAGCTCACCAACATTAACTAAACTTAAACTTCATATTGCAACACATATTAATATTAAACCATTTATGTGTTCAATTTGTGGTTGGCGTGCAAATCTTCGTTGGTATATTCAGGTACTTGGCATACATATATTTTTGAGGATCCATGTAAACCGGACATACCATGATTTATACAGAATATTGCCAAATGCATTCATATAAATGAATAGAATACGGAAATAATGATGGCCAATGAAAAATTTAGTAGATTCTAAAATTTATTCTAATCCGAGTCACTTATTCAGAATAAAAGAAATGATCACGATGATCTTGTTTCCGCGAAAGAAGATAAATTTTAATGCGTATACATTTCTATAATAGTATAATCTCAAAGTAGACTACACCTTTTTCAATGTTAAGTTATAAGTCATTCAGAGAATCCCTCTGGTGAAATCAACACTCATCTGGATCTATCATTCTATTTTATTCTTCAATAGTGTCACGCGAAGAAACGTCATCCAAATCAAAATTTTGAAGTCTTACAATTATCTCATGAAGAAGCTGAACAAACTATAAATGCCTATATGAGAGAACGAGCGTTTGATACGAAATTACATAGTCGTCATGATTCCAAACATCAATATCAATGTTCGTTATGTCAATTTCGTTCGAATCATCCTCGATTTATTGAACAACATATCGAAGCAAATCATACAAAAACAATAAAAACAAATAATAATCATTCAAATGGAATTCAAACTGAAACAAATTCACAATCTTTAACAAATCCAGCAAATGTTGTTTATCAGAAATTTTCGTCTCATCCAAATTTTAACCCAAATCGTTTATATTATTGTTCATTATGTTATCGTGGCTATCGTTGGCGTTATGATGTTAAACGTCATCATAAAACAATGCATGAAACAGCTGCTGATGAATTATCAAAAAATCGAAATTTTCACTATTTAGAATATGTTCCACATCTCGATAGTCTTATTTCGGCAACGATGTCAAGTATAAATAATCAAGTGAGACATGAAAATGAAGTAGCAGGCGATAATGACGATGGCGATGATGATGATAATGATGATGATGATGACTTGAAAATAAGTATAGCCGATGCAAGAACAGTCGATGTTACTGACGATGAAGCTGCTGCATTGTTAATGCTTGAACCGCATAAATCTGATACAAATCCCATTGTTGTTGATGATGATCATCCTGAAGATTCCGTTATTATATTTGAAGATGATAGAATAGATAAATCAATATCTAGCACACCAAAATCATCTTCTCGTCCATCATTCAAACCTTATCGTTGTCCGTATTGTTTTTATCGTACGAATTGGCGTACCGATTGTTTACGTCATATACGAGCACGTCATAAAATTGAACCAAATATAAATGGTTATTATGAAATGTCTAGTGATGAAGCCGAAAAATCCTTTAATGAATATGAACGAACATATGGTTTTGTTGTTTCCAAGAAAGTTTTAGCTCGTTTCACAGATTTTCATCAAATTAAATGGGAAGATCTTAAAAAATCGATTTGGGAAAAAATAAAAGATAAAACTGGTTTTGAACAATGTATTTATGATCGTCTTCGACCTGATATTTATAAGTCAATAAAACCTACAGAGATATCCATAACAACACTACCACCACCAGTAGCAACAACAGCAACAACACAGTCGTTGCCACTACCACCACCACTTATTGTAACAATTCCAAATAAACTGTCTTTGATGAAACCCAAACGAATGTTTACTTGCATGGACTGTGCATTTCATTCATATAAAATTCATGAATTAGATAAACACATGTGTTCTAAAATTCAAAAAGTAAACTTTTTCTTAAACTCGAAAAATTTGTCTAATTTAATGTTTTTAGTCCCAACAAGGAAAATCTCATGGAAAATTTGTTGCTTCTCTATACGAATGTATGAAATGTTCGTATCGAACAGTAAATAAAAATTATATGCAACAACATATTTATCTTCATCGATTGAAATCTACTCAGAAAAATGTTTTTTATTATTGTTTATCTTGTGGATACAATCACCAATGTCGAACAAAGATTGTTGTACATATGGCAAAAAGTCATCCAAAGAAAAATTCTTCGAATAATATAACTCCGTGTCATGTATGTCACGAGTTTTTTTTTGTTGTAAACTCTATTTTTTTTCATTTCAATTTAGTATGAAGATAATGCCGATTTTTCAATAAGACAAACTATGTTAAGACGATCGTTTATTGAACAACAATTGCAAAAGCCACGAACTTTTTATTGCACTTATTGTCCACATATATCAATTAATATCTTAGAATATGATCATCATAGATCATGCCATAAAGAAAAACAATTGAATTCGTATAAATGTCAGCATTGTTCGTTTTCATCAAATTCACTACTCTATACTGTAAGTTATTTAGTTTGTTGGATATATCCAAATGAAACAGTAGTGAGAATTGGATTATGGTTGAGTAGCTAGAAAAAGAATTAGAAAATTTTTCGTCAATTATAACCTCTCAGAACAAGTGAATTTTACTGGAACGTCAAAGCTAGTATTCCATGGCGGAACACGTCTGCCGATTTCCGCGGTTACATCTTGTGTTGTGCTAGAGATAATCACAGGAAATAGACTGGCGATTAAAAGAAATAACTTTCAGACTATCCGATCTGAAATATATGCAGTTTCATCCATCAATAGAAATGTCGAACATGTAAAAATAGGAGACCGTTTTGAATTATCTTGCAAATTCACTTAGTGCATAAAATATAATTTTGACAGAATCTCAACAAAAATTTAGAACCTTTCTGCTGATATCAAGTTATGCAGAGTTTCAGGTATAAGATTAGTAAAGCTAGTTGAAAGATGACAAATATATGCTTGCGAAGGAGACTGCGACTAACGAAGATTATTGTCAACCTTGAATCGTTGATTTGAAAAGTTATATGTCACTTCGACTTTTTTTAGAATCAACATGCGCTAATTCATTCGAAAGAAGCTCGATTAGTGTTATCCGATAGTGATATGAAAAATTTGAAACAACTTCGTGAGTTAATTTGAATTTAAAACTTTATTTTCTTGGAATTTGAATTTATTAGCTGTATCAACAATTTATAAAGAAATTCTTGGTAAAAGCAATAGATACAATTGTCCATTTTGTACAAGATTTACATCAAGTTACTCGTCAGCAGTACTACATCATATTAAAGTATTATTTCTATTGATTGTCTGTGTTATCTATATTTTTTTAATAATTTTTATTATAGAAAACTCATGCTGGAAACAGCAATCAATTTCATGGAAATTTAATATTTGGTTCTGATATGGCCAAAGAGATCCTACTGCTAGGAGGTATAGGAAATGAGTCAAAAAGAAAAGATATTCTTCATCGATTTTAACTTTAGATACTGTGCGTAACACTCATCGAATGGAAATCAATTGATTAAGCTGTTTTCAAATAGATGTTTCTCAAATGAACTGTAAAAAGCAAACACTTGTAACTTGTTGTATTGTGTCAGATGTCTTGTTTTTTTTTGTTTTTGTTTTGCTTAAGTCGTAGTTATGTGTTGATGATTGTTGTTGTTTTTTTGTTTGGCTATTTCCATGGTAAAGTGCTTCTATATTTAAGTAAACATTTTGTTTTAGAAGATTACTCATCGGTTATTGAGGCGTATCATATTTATCAAATTCTTCTATTTAATATTGCGCATTTACAAGCGTTTACTTCTTTGCAATAGTGAAATTTTTTCTCGTTGTATCCGATCTATTTTTTCTTACCCATGAATATGTCTCTTGAAATTATACATCTCTTTGTCATTTATGTATTTACATTCTTTCGTGTCGTTGTATTTAAACTAATTCATAAAGTACTGAAATAAAAGTACTCGTAAACGGCATTTCATCATTACCAATTAGAAAGTCATTCAGCTTTGAACGTGTTCGATTGAGTGTGAATCAAAGAACTGAAGTGTTTTTTCTATTAAAAAATGATTCACTATTAACAGCAATTGGAAAACAACATATTTATAAAGTTCACTGACGAATGAATACATCTTTTTTTTCTCTAAATTTCGTTAAAAATAGGATTATTAATTCGATCAGTGAATAAAGATTTACTTTCATTTTTTGAAATATTCATCTTATGTAAACTGTTTTCGTATTTTATACACATGAAAGGATAGCAGAATACTAAAATTTTCTGTAGGGTGTGTGTGAGAGTGGCTGAACAAAAATGCTCTCACATTCACATCAACACCCACACCCTCAAGAAAATAGATGATTGCCGTTGGCATGTTTTATTCAGTTCACAAATAAATGAAAATCGTCTACGAAGTGGCAAATAAAATTTCAAGGGAGAAACCCCCTTTCCCCCGCTCATCGTAAACTATGTGGACACATCTCTATACTTTTTCAATATGAAAACATTATATTCTTATTTCCCAGACGATGAACAAATCTTTTAAGATAATGGAAATATTAGATATATTTTATATTAAATTATGATGAAGTATTTTCTAAAATCAAACGATACCAATAAAGAAAGATCTATCTACTTTTGATAAACTTTCAGTCATAAGCAACAAATAATAGAGACTCCACTTTAATAGGTAAATGCACAATACTACGCATCTGAACCAACAGACAGAGACTGTCTTTCTTTCAATCCAGTGATAGTTGATGTGTACCGATCACAATCTGCTCTTCATAAGCTTCAACTATTCTTTCTTTGAGTAATATTTTAATAACTAAATGAAGTAAATTCATTGCAAGTGACGATGCTAGGGCGTATAAGATTCATCTTTCCTCCGTAACAACGAAATAACTTATTAATTTAATTGACGAAGAACTCATCCTTTTCTATCAATTGATATAGATAAAAATAGATGGGGTTTTAATTCTATGAAGATACGATACTTGTGTTCTTGATATTTTATTTCTTACGGCTTTAGTTACTTGCTGAACTTGCTATTTCTCATTCTATGCGTTGAGAAACAAAATATGATTTTGAAGTTCTTACTGTTCTCGGTGTATTTATCATGGCTTATTTTCTAATAAATCCATCTCGGTATGCCCATAAACCAGAACGGTTAATGTCAGCTGAATTAAAAGCGAGACATCATATTTATGCTAAAGGTAATCTTGAAATAGTTGATAAATAAAAACATGAAACTACCTGAATTAACGCAAAAAGGTTGAACAAAACCTTTTAACGGGTCGTAATCAATCATTATCAGATCGAATTTTTTCTCAACAAACCGGTGCCGAAGTACAACGTCATAATCGTTCGGATAGTGAACTTAAAAGAGCAGCATGAAGTTTTTCTATCTACATTACTTCTTGAACAACAATTACATTCAACAGCAACTAATGAATATAGACGGCGTGTCAACGAAGTAACCCTAAAAATTAAATATTAATTATTAGATATAAAAATAAGGCGTCTCGACCACCACCGTCGACTGTTGATTTTTATTTCAGTGGTATTATTGTTAATACCCCATCGCTTGTTGAAAATTACTCTGTTTTGAATGACGGTAGTAAATGAGTCTATTTAGAAAATTGAAGCACTTCATCAGCTGAATATAAATGGAAACCAGAAACTAAAAGTGGTCAACAACGAACAGGTGATTGCTTTTTCTCTCAAATGAATTCATTCGAATCCTAAGAAACAAACTATATGAATAAAGAAAAAGAGCTTCAACGTGATGTTGACGACTTACAACCTATGCAACAAGAACATATATTCAAATTAGGTACAAATTTACTAGGTTGAAAAAGGAAAACACAAAAATTACAGGATCGATTTCGTATGTTATACAATCAACTATGTTTTATTCTTATGCTTTTTGTTTAGAAGAACTCTATGATCATGTATACATGCTTGATAAGAACTTATTTATTTCTCCTATGGTTAAATATTTCATTTTTTTCCGTAATTTTGTCAGATAAATGAATTTATTTCACGTATTTGTTCCTTAAATCAAGCAAATAATTGATTATAGATGTAATTTAGTTTATTCCAGTGAATTCCACTTGTTATGATGATCCAAGAAAAGATCATTCAGGACCAGTCGCATGTCAAGGCATGTAGTTTTTATCTTTTAAATGTTAAGTTGATCTGTTTTTTTTAATTCTAGGAAACATTGTTGAAATTGTGTGATGAGTGACGACCGAATTTAATATTGACAACTGGTGGAACGGGAAGTAGCCCAGATGATATTACGTCAAAAGTATGTGTGCTTGCAATTTTTTATTTAATAGACTCATTTTTACTTTAGGCGACGAGTTAGATTATTACAAAGAAAGTTTCTGGTCTAACACAGACAATGGTTGTGAAGTCATTAACAATTGCTCACATGATTATGCTTTTGAGGTAAAATTCATTCTGTCTTTTCTATCTAGACCAGTAGTAGTAGTAAAGGTTGTTTAGTGCGTATTAAATATTATTCTGTCTTACATGAGCCAAGTTATCTTTCGGGTGTGGGTGTGGGCGTGGGAGCTGATATTTCTTCACCCACACCCTTTTAATTCAGACTAATACATCACTTGTGGAAGGTCAATGTGTAGTGATTAATACCGTAGCTAAATTACCCGATGCTGCTAATGCTGCTACTCAAATTGAAGATGTGCAAGTTCATGAACGATATCCAACTAAAAAGAGTGCTTTAGAGGAGAAAAGTATTCGTATTATTTCTAAATGTTCATTGAATCAAGATATTAGGTACGTATTTAAGTTGAATCTTGTAAAAGTATCTTTGGTATATCTATGTTCTGTATAGAGATATTGGTGATAATGTTTAGATGGGTGACCTTGTTTTACAAAAGAACGTTTGTTTAGGACCCACTGAATTATGTTTACTTACTACAGTTGAACTACAAATAATACATGCTTATGAGAAATCTCGTGCAGTCGTTCTTTCAACTGATAGTAGAAAATTCGTGATAGTAATAAAATCATGCTTATGAGGATATTAAAAGATTTAAATATACAACATGCTATTTACTTTCAGTGTGGCATATATAATATATATATAGATTTGATTCGTATTCTGTATCTTTCCAAACAGCTATTTCGAGAATTTATTCTAATGAAACATCGGTTATTCAAACATTACAATCTTATCATCCAATAATTCATGTGCAGGCATATATATATACTTGAATTAACATATGAAATTTTCTATTTGATCATTCAGTTTAATAAATTCATTGACTATCTTAATCCACGACCTGAATATATCCGTGTCATTATTGAATGGCCAA